>CAJNSZ010000650.1:48910-62151 GCA_905329745.1 Rotaria sp. Silwood2
GCCACATGGGGGGGGGCCCCTTGTTTTTATAAAAAAGGGTTGAGAAGAAGGGGCGGCGGGTTATGGGGGGGTGAATTCGCGCCCCCCCCCCCCCCCCCCCCACAGTGGACAGAAAAAGAGGACCAGGAGCAATTCTTTTTATGATTGCAGTTAATAACTTAACATTTTGTGTACATATAGTTGGTACTTCATAGTGATTATCTACGCTTACTCAACCTCCTTTCATTGAAAGACTCCTGGAAAATGAAGCTTTTGACTGTCAAAAACTGCAAATTAGCACAATAAAAAGTAGTTGCTCCATTATAATGTTTTTTAGCAAAAATGAAACAACAATATTTGTTTTCATATTTTTGATACAGTTATTAACTATATATTATATAAATCTGTCATGGACTAATTACTCTTCAAAAGCCTGAAGCAGGTTATCACCAATAATTTGTTTCCAACTTTTAAATTCTTGCAGAAAAAAAAACTAAGGATGCAAATTAGACATCATTTTATAGTTTCCATTCGATATTTATTTTAATATGTGAATTACTTAAATGTAAAATCTTAAGACCTTTGACGAAAAGTTCACTGTTTGGTTATAGTGGAGCACACATATACGTATATGTCAAATATCTGTAGAAAAAGTATGTGTTTTAATAGTTTACTACTTGGGAAAACTCTCTTGATAGCAATTTATAAATGAATTAGTAAGCAGACGAATGCATACAACTCAGAAGAACTAGAGTTTTGCATATAAGAGAGACATCCTAAAACATAGAAGACCCAGTTTCTTGTTTAAAATTTGTATATATGCATCAGATTATATTTTGAAAATGTACAGATGAGGATGGAAAAAGAAGTGCCCAAAGTCGAGTCAATAAATATTGAAGAAAATTCATCGAATTCAATTGTTCAGCTTTGACACAAGTCTAGTCGTGACATTGAAATGAGCTTACTGATGCTATGAAGTTTATCACAAAAAAACAAAATAACAGAAATACTCCTGGTCAGTTTATACTATTTCGCGAGTTTCAGCAATGTCTCTCTGATATATTGTGGAAAATTTTTATAAATGTTATTTAAGGTTATAAATCGTTCTGCAATATATCCTGAAACGTATTAAAATGAGTTTCCGAGTTTTTCATATTTTCTGAAGTTCTATTTAAAACCTAAATTTCTCAATATTCATAGTATGTATCGCAATCTTTGTTAGCTCTTATTACGAAAATTATTCACTTCCATTAACATTATCTGTCTCGGACAAAATTTAGAAAGATCATGCAACTCCATGTATTTTTACAAACGTAAAAATTATAAAAGAATGAAACAAATCATTTACAACCTTGGACAAAAGTCTTTTCTCCATTTTTATCTTTTTATGCTACCACACTTTGCATCGAATTTATTACTGAGTAGAGATATGACATGACAGTTTCATTAGTGTGATCTGTCCAGTACAATGAAATAAAACTTTGATATCATATCTCTACTCAGTAATAAATTTAACACAAAGGTTGACATCATAAAAAAAAAGAGAGATAAATTTTTGTCTGAAAGTGTACGTCTTACTAGGAAACTTATACATTATTTTTTTCATATATTTAATTCCTAAATAAGGATGAAAAGAGCCGATTTTAAAATGAAATGTCCAATCTAAAACCTGAAGTTGATGTACGTGTGTTGTTTATTTATCTATTCAAAACTTGATGGACTAGAACATGAGTGATCACTATAAAAATTGCCAACAAATTTTGATAGAAGATTATATTTGAGACACTATCTCTACAAGATTTTAAACGCGCATTTTTTATCATCCACTGAAGATAGATGATGACATGCTCTACCAAATAACAAATTAAAACTTAAATTAAAGTTCCGAGAAAATTCGCAAAAAAAACCTGCATTATTGACCAGTGTTTATTTTTTTACTATACTGAGTGTAAGTTTTAAATCTTATTATACCCTAAAGAACTTCAAGAAGCCCAAATGGCCTGTAATATATAGTAAATACATAACACTATAACTATATAATAAATAATTATTATAATTACATCCTCACTTTAAAGCATACAATTTACTTATATGATTCTATTAATGATATTCACCAATTTTATGTATTTTGTAGTGCCTGCCGCTTAACAGACACTCACTATAAAGCACCATCCAAGATGCACTTAAATGAAGCACCATAGTAGATTCAATGCCAGCTATGATATAGACTCAAATCTCGAAAATTGATATTGTCGCCTGACTGTCCGCCGTGCTCCTTCACAGACGTTTTTGATACACGATTGGCGATCATAGATCACTAGCACCTCATAAGAATATATGAAATACTTCCTTCTTGCAGTTCTAGAGGATTAAGTAAAAGATGATGAAGACATGGGTCCCAAGATAGATTGAATAAAACAATATCCCGGTGATTATCAACAACAGCTACATCATTTTTCACATTATAATCCTGCAGAAATTGCACTAACAGCTTTCCTTGGACTGTTTCACAAATGTACTCATTAACTTTCAAATATTTGAATGCATTAGGCCAAAAAGTATAATTAAGTACAAATAGAACCAGTAGTAAATTTAAATGAAATAACAAGTGTTTTGACAAAAAATACGATTAAACTGTAACAATTGTGAACATCGGTTTAATGGAACAAATATTCAGTTGATTTTTCTGAAGTACTTGATAAAATCACGACAAGATATAATGTATTCAGGTGATGTCACTTAGATCTTTGTACGTGTATATGTATCAAGAGTTTTCGACATCGGAGAATTGGTATCATTTCAAAAAATCTATCGGCAATTAAGTTTAAATAGTTGGATAATTATCCAATGGTCGTACTCCTGGTTGCGCCACTGGACCGAACAATCCAAGAAAAGTTTGACAAATGATTGACTAGCTCAGCTATCATAACTAACATGAAACTGTCGAGTTTTTAGTACTCTCTACAAGTAGAAACTTCAGATCGTTAGCCGTAATCAATTGTCAGTTATTACAAAAAATGCTCATCTTTTTCTTTTTGAAATGGATAATACTTACGTTGAATGAGGAATTGCTTTGGAAGCAATCTGTTCGAATGAATTAAATGTTTGCCCACATTCTTTGCGTTGATTTAACCATCCCCAGTAATCAGGCTCTGGTATTGACTCAAAACTTTCATTGATCCCATTTGTTAGAGCTTTTTGAATGTCTGCCGCTAACTAAACAATGGTTTATGATGTGAATACAAGCAACACTAAAAAAAATCACATGAATTCAATGAACGAACCTGTGTAGTATCACCAAGTGCTTCTGCGATTTGTTCTTCAGTTGGTGGTAGAAATGTCATGTTTCTATTGCATAAAAAGAATTGACTTTCATTTTATTGCTTCGATGCATAGCATGTGCAACACTTACGCAATAGTTATCATTCTTTACTCAAGTTTATAATGACTCATCGAAAGAGAACAAAACTCGTAAGTACCAATCAAGATAGAATGGATGGAAAAAGAAAGAAAGGAAAAATGTAGAAGAAAAATGTAGAAAAGAAAATATACAAAAGAAAAAATAGCGAATGGAAAAATAGCGAAGAGGAAAAATATCGAAAATTAAAATGTCTAAATAAGACATGATATATATATATAAAGTGATAAATTTTATTCGATAGATGAGAAATAACTATAAAATATGATAAAGACTAAGACTAAATGCCACTTCACATATGATAATGAGTCGTCATTTTCTTTTTGATTTAATATTTTTAGCGACAACAAAAGATAATCCATCGAGAAGTTCATTAGCATTAATATCACCATTATCATAACGAATATATAATGTATCAATTCGATGTTGAATAGCAAGGGTTTTCTTTGTTTTTGGTCGAGCTGTGAGACCACCTTTCATTTGAATTAATAAATGATTAAATCTATTTGCTTCACCTTGAATACATCTTATGAAAGCCCATATGTTCGGATGATATTTAGATATGCGTAAATTAAGACGATTGTTGTTACCTGCAAGCTTATGAAAAACAGCAACATATTAATATTATATAATGTTTCACACCTTCAGCATTGTTATTCGTTCGCATATGTATTCCATAAACATTCCATCTTTGAATACCTACATTTTTGATCCATTGATTCTCAAAATAACTAAAAAGAGGTTTAAGTCAATCAAATTTTTTCGATGATGATTCAAGAACTGAATCATGAAGATCATCATATGGTTGTAGAACTAATGGAACAGGCACTAAAGCAAGCGCCATAAGTTTTCGACAAGTATTTCGAAATTCATCATCAGCAACATATTCAGAAGATAAACCAAGTTGTTGGATGTTTCAATAGATCGCCTGTGTATAGTGGAAGAAACAGCCCACATGTTGACTATTAGGAAACTAGCAAGATAACACAATAGTATTTGTTCAAATTAAACTAAAGTAATACGTACTTCAATTTTAAGTATTTCAGCTAATGTTCTTTCAAAATCTGACATAATAGTACATGGATTAAAAGTCATATTTAATTGAGCAGCTTTATTATGTAATTCATGAAATAAATATTTGTACGTATGTTTTTTCGATCAGGTAAGAGAGCAAAAGTGCAAACAAACGCTGTGAAATACACTAGTATTTAAAAAATTTATTTAGGAAAAAAATTCATATTCACATTGTTCAAATTTAATTGCATGTATGCAATATACTTGATCGAAAATCGAAGGTGATGATGAGAAGGTACCATTCATCAAGATGACCGAACTATTGAATAATAATTTCAGTTGTTCATTTGATGCAAATACTAGCATTCGGGTTTTTCTTTTTATAATCTGATCAATACAGAGAAAAGGTAATTTTTTCAAAGTTTTTGTATAAGATTCTGGTATATCAAATAATTGAGAATTAGGAATAGATGGTGTTTGTAGACGACGTGCTTTATTTAATGTACTACCTGAAAAATATATTCTTTAAGTGAAAGAAAATAAAGTTTTTATTAACCAAGTTCTCTTTGAGATGGCAAAGCAGCAATTGATAATGTAGATAAATCGATTCGGCTGCTTCCTCGTCATATACTTGTGGAATGGGTGTACTTTCACTTATAGCACGTGCTTTGGCAACTTGTTTGAATACTCGAATTTGAATTTCTTCTGGCTCAGGTGGATGACAATGATCACTGTTAATGTTCAAAAAAGTATCTTCAAGATCAGTACGAACAGTAACAGTACAACATGAATCTTCACATCGATGGTATTTTGTTGTACTCGTTGTCTTATTCAATTTAAAGATGAAATTGTTTATATTCAACATTTTTTTCCTTTTTGAGATGTGATAAATGATATTTTATCAGTAGGAGTAGTCATCATATCTGAAAAACCCAAAAGGCAATTCGTATATCTTTAACTATTAACGATCATCACTCGAAATTCCATCAGCACAACCATTATTACTGAAGTACCAAAGAGAAATTAATTAATCAGTGAAGATTGATATTTATCTATTATATTCGTATATTTACATGCGCATCACTTAAAGAATAAACACTTTTAACGACATGAACCAACCAATTAAATAAGAAATTTTTAGCGAATGTTTTATAGCGACGTCTTATGACTATCTATTCTTTTCCTTTCCTTTCGACATTTTTCCTTTCGCCTTTTTTCNTCATGCATTCCTATTATGACCACTCTGAGAAAACGACATTAAACCAAGAAAGAAATCAATAAATCATATTTAAAGATTAATTTTAAAAACTTTGATCTGCGCAAAAATAGGCGGGAGCCAAAGGGTTAAATAAGCGAAAAGGATTTCCTAAAATCTTTTCTACCAATAATATGTCATCATTGTAGTCATACAAATAGTTGTACAAGTAACATCATAACTAACTGTATGTTCATGTTCACCAAGTGCATAGTGGAAATTTTCAGTAGTTTCTAGGCAGAAAAAAAATAATATTATATACATATAGAAGATTCCTATTTTTTACTTACCAAAACGACAATTTGGTAGTGATTGTTCACGAATTGTTTTATAAAGAGAATATAATGCTGTATTCGAGATGATGTTCTAAGAATTAAATTAGATATGCGTAGATTTTACATTGATTTCACTTGAAAAATTGATGAGAATGCAATTGTTTTTATATCGCTTAATCTTTAACAAAAAAATACAATATTTAATAAACTCAATATTGATTAGTTATTAATTATACCTACTTAGGAAATAAAGATTTAACGATAGATTTGTATTCATCATACGAATACAATAAAAGAAAAACACTAAATATGAAAATGCAATTCAATCAACGTACAGGAGGTATAGGTGTAAAAAGTTGATCGATTATATGTAGCATATCGATCTGTATGTTATGTCCAATTATGGGTTTTCCCTAAATAAATTCAATTTTTAATAAATCAGACATGAGTAACTTGTTTACTTCTTTATCCTATGTGAAAAAGAGACAATAGAGTGTGTTGGATTCATCGCAGATCTTTCAATCTGACTAGGTTCGAAGCAATTCTGTTGAATACTGATCGAACTCATATTGAAATTATCAATAGACTTCAGGCTCATGCCTTACCTAGTTATCATCATGATCGATTTGTTGAGATTTTCGATCTCTGAATCAATTGTGCATGAAAACTTAAATTATGAAATGTTCACCTGATACTTCCTCTACAGAGAAGTAAAATTGAAAACCTCAATAAACCTTATTAGTGTAACTCTTGTCATATTTAAATGTGAAACATGATATAGTTGCTACTATTAATTTAAGGAAACCTGTTTCATTCTACCTATGTTGAAGGCGGATTAAGCTCTACGTGGAAAGGTTGTTCTTCATTACTTGATTGAGAGTATTTTCCAAACTGTTTCTTGTACTTTTCAATGATGACACTTCAACCAAATCGAATAACTACAGAACAAGATTTCATGACTCTATGCAAATTAAGGCGCTCTCTACATCACAGATGAAACCGATATCGACTCTATTGCTACTCTAAACTCTATTAACTCAAAGCAACAAACAATCGATATTAACACAACCACTTACAGACTCTTGTAGTTTTCTAAAAAAAACAAAAATAAACAAAAATATTTTCTAAACATTCAAAAAGACTTCAAAGTCTACCGAATAACTGCTCAACATCCAGTCATAGAATCATTCAAGAAATCGTCATCTGACAAATGATTGGATTCAGACTGTTTTGGTGATTGTGGGTGGTGTGGGTGTAGATGTCACTCTTCTTTCAGCCTACACTGACAACTACATCCACCCACACCACGATTCCATACCGATTCGGACCAATTCCGCAATAGTATCGAATTACTGGAACCAAGTCTTTCGTATGAAAAAATGAGCAGTTGGTATTCATCATTCAGATAAGAAAAAGTTTAAAAACGATGTCATTCTCTCAATGAATTTCTATCTGTAATCGATAGTTTTCAATGTGCTCAGTGAAAACCTATTCTGCTACTAAATCATTAAAAGATGAATGGTAGGTGAACTCTTGTCACGTGTCATTGAGATACGAATCATGATTTAACGCAGATCTATATTTTCCAGATATAGACGACTTCAAATGACTCCGAACTCACTGATACTTTGTCACATACAAGGTTTGTTCAGGGTATTGCCACTAATATAGTGCTATTCAACAATTGCACACAACAGACTTTGACCGTAGGAGTTAGCAGTAAAAATTCTAAATCTCGTTATAGAGAGAGAAAACACAAACACTATCCTTTCAATCAATCATCATTGGATTTTTCACTTTTCCGATTTCTCTGTGCATGGTGTCAGCCGGTTCTGGTTCCGATTTCAACCGGTTCTGATCGGTTTCGGTTTCGGTTCTAACCGATATCGGTTAAAAGCGGAATTGATGCATCCCTAACTTCATTTGCAACTTTTGAATTCTTGCAGCAAAAAATAATAAGTGCGCAAATTATATCTCATTTTAGTTTTCATTTGATATTCATCTTAATGTAGGAATTACCTAAAAGTAGAATCTTGAGAATTGTAAGGAAAATTTCACTGTTTGATTATAGTGGAGCAAATATTAAGGTGTGCCAAAGATCTTTAGAAAAAATACATGTTTTAGTGGTTTATTACTTGGAAAAACACTCTTGGTAGCCAATTATAATTAAATTAATAAGCGAGCGATGCACACAGCTCAGAAGAAGTAGATTTTTGCATATAAAAGGAGCAAATTAGAACATACTTGATAATCTAACATTTTAGAAATCAATATAATCTCTAATGAAAATGTGTTCCAGTTGCACTTTATTTCCATAATACCGATCATATATGATCTGATTCACCGATGTTAGTCACAAATAAAACGCGAGTTCAATTGACAGTTTTTGCTACGTACATGCTTATACAGAAGACATAGTTCCTTTTTTTTTTCTTTTTTATTTATGCATCAGATAATATTTTGAAAAAGTACAGATGATGGTGGAAAAAATATGTCCCAATCCGAGTTAACAAATCTTAAAGTAAATTCACCGAATTGAAATGTTCAGGCTTCATGCAAATCTGGTTGCGACATCTAACGAGCTCATTGACGCTATGAAGTTTATCACAAAAAACGAAATGGCTGAAACACTTTTAGTCATTTTATAGTATGTTGGAAGCTGCAGCAATGTCCCTCTGATATGTTGTAGACAATGTTTAGATGCGTTATGCGAAGTTTGAAATCGCGTCGTAATACGTCCTGAAACTTATTAAACTGAGTTTCGAAGTTTTTCATTTTTTTTTGTAATTCTCTTTAACTCCTAAATTTCTCGATACTCACAGTATATATTGTAATCTTTATTAGCTCTTATTACGAAAATTATTTACTTCCACTAAAATTATTTGTCTCCAACGAAATTTTGAAAGATCATGCAATTTGGTGTATTTAAAGAACGGAAAAATTATAAAAATATGGTACAACTCATTTTACATCCTCGAACAAAAGTTTTTCCCTTTTATCTTTTTATGCTGTCATACTTTGCATCAAATTTATTACTGATTAAAGATAAGACATCAGAATTTTATTACAGTATGATCTGTACGTTAAAATGAAATAAAACTCTCATGTCATGTCTCTACTCAGAATACATTTAATACAAAGTTTGACTTCATAAAAAGGTAAAGAGGAGACAGCTTTTTGTTCGGCCGCGTACGCCTTATCAGGAAGCCTATGCATGATTTTTTTTGATATATTTAATTCCTAGGCAGGAGTCAAAGAACCAATTTTAAAATGAAATGGTCAATCTAAAACCTGCACTTGGTGTACATGTGCTGTTTATTTATCTATTCGAAACTTTATGGACTAGAACATGAGGAATCACTATATAAAAATTGACAACACTTTTTGATAGAAGGTTACATTTGAGATATTATATCTCAACAAGTGCTCAAACGTGTATCTTTGCGCATCCACTGAAGATAGATGATGATATGCTCTACCAAATAACAAAGTAAAACTTGAATTAAAGTTTCTGAAAAATTTGGGAAAATAACTGCATTATTGACCAGCGCTTATTTTTTTATCACACTAACAATGGAAGGTCGTGTACTGTAAGTTAAGGAGATTGACCATATTCTGGTTACATTAATGCTTGCATCGTCAAACTAAAAAATTTAAAATATTCCGTACTGATAGTGTGTCTAATGCGAGATCCTTGAATTTCAAGATATTTAAAAGCAGAGGACGTTGTAAAGTTATACGTCGAATAATACTTAGGTCATACCAAAAGTAGTGGCCAAGATACCTTATTTTCGTATAGAAGGCTTGGAGAAATTTTCCTTTTTTTATGAACAGATAGAGCGTCTTGCGCTCTATTTTTCTATGCTATTTGATCACTATTCAACTAATATCATAATAATAAAATTTCGATAAAAACTATTTTTTGTTGAAAACCAGCTGATAGCATTTAGATCATAATGGGTATGGCATAAAAAATGGGGCACTTTTGCATTTCATTTTATCACCACTTACTATGTTGTATTAAAACAACAAAATATATCACAAGATGCAGTGTGAAAAGCTCTACAGTTTATAAAGAATCGCTTATTTTATAGTTGCACTTTTTGTTTTCAAAATAGACGAAACTCTGAGCTACCAAATTTCGACGTTGCGAAAACGAGATTGTTTTTTGGTAAAAGACGAAATTCGGTTTTCCCTACCTCATCTTTTTATAATTGTTCTTTGTAAATTGTAGAGCTTTTCACACTGCATCTTGGGATATATTTTGTTTTTTTAATACAACGTAGTAAGTGGTGATAAAATGAAATGCAAAAGTGCCACACCCATTATGACCTAATACTACCCACTAATTTTCTAGAAAAACAGCTTTTATCGAAATTTTATTATTATGGTATTAGTTGAATAGTGACCGAATAGCATAGAAAAATAGAGCGAAAGATGGTCTATCTGTTCATAAAAAAGAAAAATTTCTCCAAGCCTTCTATACGAAAATAAGGTATCTGGGCCACTACTTTTGGTATGACCTAAGTAGAACTTTTTCAATAGGACTCTTACCATCTTATATCCAATGAAAATTCTCTTTCAGATAAGTATCTTTTGTGACGGAACTTACTGTTTTTGAACTTAAAAATCAAAAATTTGGGCACATGCAATATTCGGTGCTCTTGACCGTGCATTGCTTCCATGACTAATCTAACATAGTGCTCCTATTTGTGACGTAGGTGTATGAATGGTAGGCTTGGACACTGATGTGAGCAGAATTATATAATACTTGAACAGAAGATTCATAATAGCATCTATATCCACACTCACACCTGCCGACCCATAGCATCTACAGATGTACCCCACTCAATGGAAAGATGACTTTTTTTTAGATTTTTGAAGGTCTTATTTCGGCTAAAAAATCAGAAAAACTACAGTAAGAAAACTTCATATTTAAAGTAGTGTTCGAGCAAAATGTGACTCAATAATCGGAGTAAAAAACAACCGTTTTACTCGTTCTGTTTCTGTAAATAGGAGCACTATGTCAGATTGGTCACGGAAGCAATATACGGTCAATAACACAGAATATTAAACTTACCCAAATTTTTGATTTTTAAGTTCAAAAATAGTAAGTTCCGTCACAAAAAGTACTTATCTCAAAGAGAACTTTCATTGAATATAAGATGGTAAGAGCCCTAATAAAAAAAGTTCTATGATTCGACGTATGTATAACTTTATAACGTCCTCTGCTTTTAAATACCTTGAAATTCAAGAATATCGCCTTAGGCACACTATTAGAACAGAATATTTTAAATTTGTTAGTTTGGCGGTGCAAGCATTAATCAAATCAGAATATGGTCAATCTCCTTAACTTACAGTACGCTACCTTCCATTGTGAATCTGAGGTTTTGATCTTATTGTAGCCTAAAGAACTTCAAAAAGTTTCAATGCCTTGTAATATATAGTAAATACATAACTTTATATAACTATATAATAACTAATAAATGCAATTTGATCCCCAATGTGAAACAAATGTTCTACTTATATGGTCCTATTAATAATATTCACCTATTTTATGCGCATTGTGGTAGCTGCTGCTTAGCATGTGCTCACTGTAGAGCAGCTTCCATGATGCACTTGAATGCAGTATCATAGTAGCTTCAATGCTAGCTACGATATAGGCTCAAATCTCGAAAATTGATTTTATCACCTGGCTGCCCACTGGGAGAGGAGGGAGGGAGCACTAAGGACTCTCACACTGCTATGCTGAAATATAAGAGTAGTTACATGTACAAAAGGCGTTTTGACCAGTTAAATGTTTCATTCGTTATCCATACGCATCTCGTTAGGACATAAACTCTATTAGAGTTCAAAACAAGCATCTACTCTACTTGCACCAAAAACATGAAACTGATCAAAAGGACTGCACACAATAGTATGTTCGGTATTAGGCTGAATGCTCTGTCATTATTAGCCATCGAGAGAGATATTATTGTTGATTATGAATAGATAATTTATGCTTTCTCAATACAGCATAAGAACAATTGAATACTGTTAAAATTATTATTTTTTATATCAGTTTTTTCTTTCTTTTGTTAATTTCATTTCATTTAACACAAGAACGGATATGTTGTGTTGTGTAACTCACTAGTAACTAAACAATTGAGAAGCCTGCTTCATACAGAAGAAAAAAAATTATACTGAAGTGTAGATAGTTTTTAAGGACAGTAGACACTGTCCCTCACCCACGGTTTACTAGATACGCCACTAGTAAAAAGACAAACAGGCAGGGAAATCTTCAGAGCAAGCATTATCCTCAAAGTGGTTTAACTTCTAGGATTGTCCTATGTATTGTTCAGTCATCACAAACAATTACAAACATTCAGCAATTTTATTTTTGTGTCACTTGAAAGCACTATAATCACTCTAGAAAACAACATGAGAACGCGAGAGAAAGAACATGGGTTGATAGGTCTTCATACAAGACACTCATTTCAATATCTCTAAGCTTCGAATTGTTCATAGAGCTGTTCTGTTACATGCAACTAATTAGTTCTATATTCACCAAATTAGTTTCTACGTTAATCGAACGTTTTCTGCCAATAATAGAAGAAATTAGGATATATGATATAGTTATATGTAAAATCCATCACTAGATTGTTATTGAAAAGCTTTTCGAAATGTGACAGTTCTTATCATCTTTTCGCTTTTTCCGACTTTTATATGCTTCATGATATGTGAGATGATAGTGTGAGTGTGTTAGTGTCACTGTAAAGGTGGATGTTAGAATGCGTACGGGTGTGTCAGTGAGACTATGCAAGTGGATAGGTGGATAAGTCTTCTCTACACCCCAGCTACATACACCCAGGCCTATTCAAATGCGTTTAAGTCTAAAAATAGCGTTCTTTTCCTAAAAACTGGCCTTAAATCGATCATTTGTAAATGATTTTTTTTAGGCATGATGTCATATCAACTGAAGATTAACATAGCATTGACCAAATGACGGCACAGCTGTACAACAAGAAACGATATTAAAAGGACTTTTTCAAAGGATCCTGCCAGATAAAATGATCTATCCAGAATTGAAAATTCAAATATACCATCTTGTAGAGAATTTCACGGTGCATCCAATGGTATATAATAAATCTATTTTCTAAAAAGTTTAGGAAAATTTATGATCAATTTACTCATGGAGAAATAGGATACAAAATGGCGATGAATAGCTAATCGGTATAGTCCCTATAAGTTCGTCGAACGATGTCGAAAAAAATATTCATTATATACGGTTATGTAAAGTTCTTGACGGGCTACAAGTTTA
>CAJNSZ010000651.1:0-29713 GCA_905329745.1 Rotaria sp. Silwood2
TTATTTTTTTTTATTTTTTTTCTATTTTATAAAACGAGAACGCGTATGTATGTCAAGTGTGTATGTAAAGAGAGGAGAAATAAACTAAACTAAACTAAACTAAACTAAACTAAACTAAACAAAACCTAAAGATAAAAAAAACGATATTAATTAGAGAATTACTAGTTTCCTTTTTGTTGTTCAAACAAATTTAAAAAAAAACCAAAACAAAACTAGCAATTGATTATTATTGCTCGTGTAACTTGAATGAGACACCTTTGACATTGAAATAGAAAGCAATAAATATCGATTTAATGTAAAAAGTGTACAAGCTCGATCGATATTTCAGTTAGGAAATAAACAAGTCTAAACTAAAAACTGATCCTCTAATAATTAAAAAAACAAAAACCAACAGAAAATAGTTCCATGTTCTTCTCATATGACTCGATTAAATCATTTGAGGAGGATGAGGGATGAAGGTGAGGGTGAGACAGAGAGTCAGTTTTGATTTTGATTTTGATTGGGACTTAATCTGCTCCTCGAAAGCATATATGTCGATGGAGAGCAAATGTCGCAGGAACATCTCTCATGGAATCTATTCGTATAGATATATCCCAAATACTTATAAGAATATATGTATAGACTATGCCTATACGATTATACGTATACCATTATGAATATACTCCAATAGCTATATTTTTATAGGTATATCCTTATTCCTATCCTATGCCACTGAAAACTTTTCTCAGGTTTTTTAAAGCTTATCTCTGGTAGTTATTCGTGTACGGGTGCATGGTTGTTGATTGTACTCTTGCAGTTACATTAGTTTATTTAAATTACCTATTTGATTTGTAGATGAAAAAAAAGAAGCATGTATATACATATGAATATGCCAAGAGCGTATTATAATATTGTGAAATTGAGACTAATGAAAGAGCTATTCTGATCTAATAAGGAGGAAAATTGTAAAAATAAATCATATAAGAGAGTATCAAACCTATCATGAAAATATAAGCGATAAAGATAAGGCACTTGTTTTGTAATCAATGAACGTTTGAGAAGATCCGTTGGCAAATAATTTAGTTACTTGATGGAAAGAACATGAATACGAATAGTTGGAACATATCGTATCGAAAAGAGATGATCCAATCATTTGTCTATTCATTAATATAGTTAACAGATTATGATATGGGTTAATTCTTTTCTGTCTGAATAGATGTTACGAATGCATACTAGTCAGATAAAAAATATTTGATGCCTATTTATCGTGAAATCGAGCATTCAAATCATGTATTCAGTTAGATGTTTATACGACTAATCTCATGCAATATTCTAACCGATTTGATCCTTAAAGCTCTTATTCTGAGAGGGCAATCAATTTTCAGTATGGAATGTTATCTAGTAGCAATTGAAAAATAGTACTCTGATAATCATTTTGTAACAACTTTTCTTTATCCAGCTCAATTTGTTGAACATCTCAATTCATTTTTTCATGAACTCTACAAAAACAGTTTCTATTAGAAATAAATTTTACCCAGACTATGTGGTGCATCATTATCCATCGACTAGCTTATCGGAACTGGATAGAACCGGCCGGATTCCGACAATAGAATCTTATCGGATTCGTTTCTCGGATTTCATCAGAATCCGATAATCGAAATATGTCGGAAATAATGGTAATCAACTGAGATCTGATCGGATTTCGACAATCGGATTCTCATCGGATATTCATCTACTTGAGACAGATATTCGACAGAATCTGATGGCTCACTTTCGACCCGACAAGTTGTGAAGTTGTTTTGTATTCTTCAATTCTTATTCTTATTCTTATGTTTCATTTAAGTTGATGAAAAGAGAAACACGTCATTTGGAGTGTTATCAAACATGGACTTTTCATTTGATTGGCTTGCAACTTCTATATGAAGTGACCTATTGCCTTTGGCTCACATATTTGGCTTACTTCTGACGACCCTTAACTCTGTTTGAACTTTATCGGCTATTCTATTGGTTAATTGTGGCGATTTCTGTTGTATAAAATAACACTTAAAAGCTACTCTAAGTATATTTTATTGGTATAACAAAAAAATGTCCGTCCTACCGTATTTTTCTCGTCCCTTATATACTACTTCGTATATAGAGAACAACATCGAAAAATACAGTAAACACAATATAACAGAAAAATACGAAGAGATCAAAGGTTAGGTTATAATTACGGATCATGCTATGTACAAGAGAAGAATATACCAAGGATGTCCTTCCAAAGTACATACAAAACGGAAAAGGATATTACGGTTATTTCTTTTATGGATAATATTATGTACGAGAGGAGAACATATCAAGTATGTCATTTCACAAAGTACATGCAGAGAACGGAAAAGGATATTATGGTTATTCCTTTTATGGATAACAGTATGTACGAAAGAAGGACAAACTAATGGTGTAGCTCCAAAGTAAATATAAAAGAAGAACAAGGTGAATAAATTTCAATCGAGGGTAGATGATAGATCATATATGAGGTTGGAGTATTACATTAATTCCGGTTTATTTTTTCTTGTGTGTTTGGGATCTCTGGGATGAAACACACCAAAAAAAAATCGTCTAAAAAATGATTTAAGTCGGAATAAACCAATCATGTTGCTTAATTCGTTTTATTTTTTCAGTCTGTTTGGGGCGAAATAGAAAAATGCGTTATTGTCTGTATTGACGACATCGGTCAAATAGAACAAATGATTGTATGCATATAGATATTGATATTTATAAGTTGAAAAGAATAAATAAATGAACATAAATATGAAGTATTCATGCGTTGGATTCAACGATTTACCTGATGAGGTCCTTATGATTATTTTCAAAAACTTGAACAATCTTGAAGTACTTTATTGTTTACAAGGTGTTAATCAACGACTAAATAAACTTGTTCAAGATTCGACTTTTACAAGTCGTTTGACTTTTGTCAAATGGTGCTCAGATAATTTTATCGATGTATTGCGTTGTGGTATGATGCTTAATCGATTTTGTTCACAAATTTTACCTGAAATTCATGATAAAATCAAATGGCTTGATCTTGAATCATTATCCATGAAGAATATTTTACGTGCTGCCGTTTATCCTAATTTATATGGTCTTGGCCTTTATAATATTGATGAAGAGTCAGCTCGATGTCTTTTTACTGGTAAGAAATTTCAATTGAATTGTTTGTATTCCAGAACAAAGAAAAGATTTCTCAAACTTATTGCTATAAATGACTAGATCATTGAATGAATATACTGATATTATTTTTATAGTTTTTTTTTCTTACTAATATTGTATATATATGTTTAGATGAAATTCTTTCTTCTGGTATTTTCAAAAATCAGATTACAACACTCTTTATTACAATTGATAAAAATAATGAGTTTTATGAAGAAATGATATTGTCAGCAACAAACATATGTAATCATATCTTGACCGTTTTCACTAGTCTAATTTATTTAACATTATATGAATCATCGTATAAAAAACGTGTTCCATTATTGTTTGATGATGCATTTCTTCCTACTTTTCGTTCTTCAACTCTTTTGAAATTGAAAATCAGAGTACAATGTTTTGATGATTGTCTTTATCTTCTTGATGGTCGATTTAATCAACTTCACACACTCTGTATTGATTTGGTTCATATTCATCAACCTGATCAAATTAAAAATCAAGTTAGTTTTTAAAAGAAAAATCTTTATGTTGTCAAATAACAAAAGAAATGTTATTTTTTAGGGCAATTTACCAAATCTAAAGTGTTTTTCTCTATCCTGTAATTTGGAAACAAATTATTACGATGAATTGATCCTACCACTTCTACATCGAATGTCAAATCTAGAACAACTCGATTTGTATGTTGCGATTTTTATTGATACAACATTTATTGATGGAAATCATTTGAAGAAAAACATTATTAATCGTATGTCACGATTAAATCAATTTAAATTTTATATTCGCTCATTCATGCATATTCGTAATCAAGTCAATTTTCCATCAACAGAAGATATTCAACGCACATTCATTGACTTTCCAAATAATAATAATATAATTTCTTATGTTGATTATTTTTCAGAAGCAAAACAAAGTCAATGTCATATTTACTCTTATCCATCTTTTATGCCATATTACGGAAATATTACAAATAATTTTCCAGGTGGATTATTTAAATATGTTCGTGTGGTGTCATTATTTGATGAACATCCTTTCGAACATGAATTTTTTCTTCTAATTCAAGAATCATTTCCATTTATGGAACAATTATCTGTGGCTAATTATAAATCACAAAATCACAAACAATCTTATGAATCAAACAATGATAATCGAAATTTATCTCTTATTGAATATTCTTTTCTTGGTGAACTTGTTATTCTCAATGTTCATGATGATTATATAGAACAATTTCTATTTAATACTAAAACGTATTTACAAAATAATGTTCTTCTTCATATCAAATATGAATCTTTAAAACGAGTAACACATAATTTTACAAGAGAAGATACACGAATTAACTGTGCCAAAATAAATGAACTAAAATTATATGATAAAACAAAATGTTCAAATTCTTCTTTACAAGAATATTTTCCGTATGCAAAAATATCTTATACAGGAAAACTTTGAAAGACAAAAAATAAACTATTAAATTAATGACAAATAGAATAAAATAAGAGAAAACTCTCTTGTCTATTGTTGTAAGAAAACAAAATCTATGTAGAGATGAAAATGATTATGCGTGATAAGTAGCAATCTATGAAATAAATTAATTTTCTTGAAACATATATGTATAATATATTGGGTTGGAACATGAGTTCTGCATGTTTTTCTTTTTTGTTCTGCCATGTACTGGTAATTATTTAGAACCATATACAAAAACACGAAAGAATTGTATTTTTAGTATGATTCGTTTATCGATAAATATTTCATAAGAAAATTGAACTGATTAGGAAAATTGCCTTGTCGGCTCGTTCTAACCACTGTTTTTTACTGTTTTGTTTCGTTTCACACAAGCATCTATCTTGATCAATATGACAGACTATTAGTAACCCTGGATTAGAACTGAAACATAAAACCAAAGAGATATTAATTCTATTTTTACCTTCACCACTTAACCTACCAGCACAGATAAAGAAAATCTTCATTATTGAAAATAATAAATACGATCCAAAAAACCTAAGGAATCTTTTGTAATACAAACACATCTAATACATGAGAATAATGAAAGTTTTTAGTAGTAGAGATAGATGAGATATATACTTAGGGTAACCAAAAGTTCTGGCAATATTAAATAAAAATATAAAGATAATGAGATATTTTTAATTTTATTTTATCAAATGTTCAGGATAGATGCCATTATTATTTATACCAATTTCAATCCTTTCTAACAATTTATTAAAAGTTATTTTGAACTTTTTCGAAAAAAATTTTATCTATCTTGGAAACCGTATAATCTAATCATATTTCATTTATTTAATCAGTTAAACTTCATTCGATAAAATTACTTAGTCAAAGATTATCTGTAGTATTACGTGTAGCGAATATGGCAAATGCGATATTATATTGATGCTTTCTTCTGTCAAATAATTAATAACATTGGATGAGCATGAAGTCAACGATGATTGCCAAACGATTTTGTACATTTTGAACCTAATGTCTCTGTTTGTTTCCATATTACATTAACGAAAGGATTCAGACAATTTTCATTATAATACTTGTAACGTCCAATCTTGCCTTTATCTACACCAAGGACTATTTGATTTAAAGAATGTACGAAACAAAGTTTTGGTTCAAATCTGTCTCCATGAACAATAGTCTTTGACAATTCGCCTTCAATAAGCCACCTAGTATCAGATGACTAACCTATCTAAAATAAATCTATATCCCATCACTAGTAGTGCTAGAACGCAGCTGACATGATCGAACAAAATTTTGCCAAATCTTTAAAACAAATGAAATATGATTAGATTATGCAATTTCCAATAATAGATAAAATTTTTCTCGAAATAGACTTAAAAAAAAACTTTTAATAAATTGTGTCGAAAGGATTGAAATTGGTATAAATAATAAAGGGCAACTATCCTGAACATTTGATAAAATAAAATTAAACATATATCTCCAAATCTTTATATTTTTATTTAATATTGTCAGAACTTTTGGTTGCCCCGTAAGTATGACGTACGTCATTTCACTCTATAAAATCATCGAACAACGACATATTAACATATTTTCATCAAAAATCTCTACCAGTACGATGCTGATAAAATGCACTATACTGATATATGCCTCTTGTCTACCCAAAAAAAGTATTGTTTAATGTATTCAAATAATTTGTTTCTACTGAAAAATTAAATAACCAAAAGGAATCTGTTTCTTCCTTATCAATTTAATCTAATCATTAAACTGTGCTCATATATTTCTTTCGAAGAAATATTGAAAAAAAATTTATAAAAAAAATGAATATATTAGTTATCACAACTCCTCGGGACGACCAACAAGTCGTCCCATGTTCTGCTACTATTTGTCCCGTCCGGTCTTGTCCCGCTTGCAACTTTTTTTCTTAATTCGTCCCATCCTGTTATGCGATCTATCTGTTTCATGCTATCCCGTCGTCTGTATGCTACATATTACTAGTCAGTTTTTTTCAAATGTATTTTTGGTTTTTGAACGCTAGAGAGTCGTGACTCTTGCCAAACCATGTTCGACAAGTTTTTATTCTAATTTTCAAGATTTCTTGGATTTCAATAGAGTTAGTCAGTCTGATAAACAGTACTATTTAAGGTACACCAACAACAGGAGCCATGTGATATGTGTCGTTGTGTGGCCAGTTCTTTCGAGGCACCCACAGCAGGAGCGATGTGATGTGTGTCGCAGTGTGAAAGTCCATTCGTAATCAGTCCTTTTGTGGCCAATCCTTTTGCGGCACCCACAGCAGCTGCTATGTGATGGGTGTCATAATGTAGCAATTCCATTCGTGGCCAGTCATTTCGTGACACCCACAGCAGCTGCAATGATGTGTGCGTGAGTTTGTGCGTCAGCTGTTCCACACGGAACTCCCACGAACTTGAAAATTGAAAACTGAATTGAATTGAAATTTGAAGTTTTAGACATATGTGTAATGTGTGCCTTGTCGACGCGTGACCGGTGACATTTCTGCTCCTATATCTCCAGTATCTCGAATATCTCCTATACTAGAGCTTAATTGAGTTTCCGAGGAAAATTCCTATAAGACATGATATGAGTAACTAGCGGAGGGTTTGAGTAAAAGATTGTTAACGATATATATCTATCTAATGGAAAAAAGCGTGTAAGCCATAAGAGTATTTCGACTAGTTACAATCTCTTTTGATTGTAACTAGTCGAAATGTTGAGAATTTAAGTTATTAAAGGCTTGAAACGATCTCATTGAAAGTGTTAATCAATGGCATAGTGATATTATTTATTTACTAGGACGAATTAGAATAGAAGATTTATTGAAAATAATGAACTAATTCAATTGGAAGTTTTGACAAAAGTAAACAGTCTATGTCAATGTTCGATTGTCAGAAAGGATAGATGTGCATGACAGGTTATCGAATGATTAAATAAATCTATATAAGACGGGTGATGATATAGTCGTTAAATCGATGAAACGAATAATAAAATTTATATTTATCGGTGTTCAATGTCATGATCATATTCTATATATAATAATTAAAATAAAATAATTTATATATTGAATAGATATTCAATAAAAGAAACAAGTTTTGTTGATAATAAGGATGTTAAATAAATGAAATGACTATCGAATATAATTGTTCGATATATGTGAACATATTTAAAATGATAAAATTTGAAAAATGACCAATTAACACATAAAAATGCTTTTCATTTTAATCTATTTATCAGTTATTGTTTTAAATAAATTATTTAAATCGAGCTAAGAATGATTCAAAAATAAATAAGAGTCGAAATTTTAAAGTTTCACGCATTGCTCCGTTAACGGTATCATATTGATAACGTTTTTTTCTTTTTTTTTAAGACAACGTTCATATAAATATGAGAAATGTTCTTATGAAAGTTTTTGTCTGTTTTTCTAGACTCATTTTATTAACGAATCTATTATAAATAAAAAAAAAGGACTAATCTTCGAAAAGACGAGAGAAAATGTTCAATCGATTGATGGAAAAATATTCGTTTGAGAAAATATTTATCAAAGAAATATAAAAATGAAAAATTCATTTCTTTTTATTGAATATTCTAAAAAGGTTAGAATTTATTTTCAGGCTACTTTACTTTATTCATTATCGTTATTTTTCTTAATGAATATATTATTTAAATAAGTAAAATATTATTTATATAACGGGGAGAATATGTTTTTTTTTTTTTTTTTTTTGTTGACCCTTTCTATGTCGTCGTTATCTTATATAAAACTTTCAAAGAGTTTAAATAGTTTAATTAAGATAAAATCTTTAAAAAGATAATCTGAATTCGAGGTGACGATTGAATCAGTCAACTAGCGTTTAAATATCTTATTTTATTTTTAAAATCAACCCTTATCTATTGAAATTATCTTCCTAAGTCTATATTCGATTGTCTTACATAATCATGACATATTTCTATCTTTCATCTTTTAATTCGATTTAATAAAAAATCTCGACAATGAAGAAAATATCTTATTATTAACGATAGAACATTTTAAAAATAATTCATATTGGTTAAGTAAAATAATATTATTTATTTATTTGTTAAATATTAATTTGGATAGAACGCTAAATATAAGTTAATATATCTCGCTAGACAAACAAATAAATATCTATATGAATATATATTTAAAATAAAGCAATATATTCAATAATAATCTTTTTACCCGAGAGAGTTATTCATCGATCAATATATTCAACACATATTTTTTAATAATATTATTCTTAGAGGTATTTCGTCTTTTCAACTATTTTCCATTTATTCTTAACAACAATATATATATATTATAATTATGTTCTTATGGGTATCAATGTCTATAGATGTATTCCTCCATCTACAATAAAGATTATTTTAACGAAGTTAAATCCATATTATTAAATATAAATAATAATTTATTTAACTCGTAACTATTTTCTTACCTTATTTAGATTTTGTTAACAATTGATTTCGTTCGGTATTTATAATATATGTTGCCAGTCTATTATAGAGTCCAATAGAGCAGCTATCATTTGTCAATAGAATTTCATATAATTCTTCCCAATGAATATTCTATGAAACAAACTGAAGATAAATCCTTGTTAGGGATTTTATTATAGTGATAATGATTGTTTTCATATTGTTTATAGTCGGATGGTTAAATCAATATTATAATAATTGATGCTAGATGATAATTAACTATCATTCTTTGTTAGAATAGGTTATAAATAATATAAATCGAATCGAGATAATAACATTGAATTAACTTCGAAATAAACACATTTATATATCAATGATTAGAGACTGACATACGAGTCGATTCCTATACTAACGAAATATATTATATGAGTCAAACACTACACCGGATATTATATTTTGTTGACTAGAAATGGTTGTTTCTATGAATGCATCGGTTTGAGATAGAGTTGAATACGATTATTGTCGATGTCACCAATAATGAATATATTCGATAAGTTCAAAACCAAACAAGGACGGACCATAAACGAGATTAGAATTAGTACTAATTGTGCCTATAAAAACATTTTTAGTTATTCATATTTAATTCTCGATTGAAGCTCATTAATATTAACATTCATAGTAACAAAAAAAAAGATCGTTTCCTGAAATCATAATATTTATACGAAATTTTAAAATTCTACAATCGATCTATGGAATCTGTTTCTAAGATCTTTTCATATGTTGCATTCTGTTTATATAAATACAATTCAACATAAAAATTAGATTAGAAATCATATCGATGAAGGGTAAAAAATCATTTAATAGTTGACTAAATTTATTCGATTTCGTTATAAATTTCATAATATAGTTTTTACTTTATAAATATATCTGCATTTGTTATTGATTGTGCGTTCACCATAATAAGCATATATTCAATTAAATAATATAACCTATTATAAAACTAACATTCTATTCTATAATACTTATTGATAAAATTCTTCTCATTATGGTTAAATACTACGATTAGCGAATAAAGAAAGAGATTCGATCGATTGATTCATTCCGTTTCCTGTGATTTATACCGAATTCTATTTCATATGACCAACGAGAATGAATAGAATCAATTGATTTTTTTTTGTTCCGATCTATGATTCTATAGTGAGTAATGCGTTTGTTGCATGTCTTTAACTATAAACACGATTCAACTGATCATAGAAGAGATGAAGCTAGATTGTTTAATTCCTTCGATACGACTAAATCCATATAAGACATGATAAATCTTATCGTCTTGATCATTCTATAATATTTTCCTTGATAGCTACGAGAATAATCTTTACAAAGAAGAACAACTGTTCAATTAATTCTATATAATTCGTTTATCCACTCTTCATTACTCATTGTCTCATTCTTTTTAGTCTTCTACAATGTCAATTCTAAAATCTTGAAAAATAAACAAGGACTAACCTATGATCGATAAGTTTTTTTTTTTATTAATAGATCACTAAATCTCAATCGGATAGAACAACACCCATCCACACCCTTTATTCAATTTATCTAGGAAAATTTATCGATCTAGACTATTTTTGTTGATAATTAAATCTCATTGTTTTCAAATAAGATTATATTTAAAATAATCCGATTTTCTATCATAATAACTTCAATAATTAGTATTTATAAAAAAGATAATAGATATATATAAGGATGATTATATTTTAGACAATTTCAACGATTATATATAATAATTCGACCTTAAACGACGAATATATATTTTGTAAATATTTTTCATAATTCAACTTGTCGAGATTTTTCAAAATTCAATCTGAAATCTTCTAAATCGATTAAATATATCTCAATTGATTATTTTATAAACGAATAAATATTAAGTATAGGTAATAGTTATCCAAAACCACGAAAATTTTCTTGTCTTGTTCATTGATGCATCATTTCAATGATTAGTAAGATGATTTTACAAAATTGAAACATGTTTATCTCTATATCGATATAATCAACTTATCTACAGATGATTACTATATATTATATTATGTTAAGGGATCGACTTTCCGAATCCGAAATTTCCAATTTTTTTTGTTGTTCTAAATATGCTTTCAAGTGCTCTCTCTCTCTACTAATGACATTTTGAAAAGGTAAACATACTCTTAAATCAAAATTCGAATCGAACACATAAAATGGTTGTCGTTGGACAATAACACATCACTTGTTTATTTTTTTTTTAGTTTTCTAGAAATCGATTTTTTTTTAGCGAAAATTTAGATAACCGTTCCCGTTTCTCATGCACAGTCAATTTGATCGGGCTAAGATTTCTTTTGTTTTTTTATGTCGATACTAGAGACAGTTTAGGAGACAAGTTTATATTTTGTTTTGAAAAATCTAAAACTAGTCAGTTTTTCTCGTTCTCACAAAAAATGCACTATGCAACAATAATAGGGAATATATCTGGTGGTCTCTACGCATATATCTGTGTTTCTATTAGAATAGAATAACGATAGAAAGAAATGGAAAACAAGGCATGCATCCATCCATAGCTATGTTTTATATCTCTAAAAGAAAATTTGTCACTGTAGGATGCATAGGAGATAACAAATGAAAACGATTTGGACGGATGATTTTTATCCGTTGTCAATCGAATATCTCTCATAGAAAAAACATTGAGAAATATTCAATCTATGACAATTTTTACTCAAGATATAAAGATCTCTCAGTTGTTAAAGTTTAAGAATTTTTTTGTAAAGTCATTTTCGATACATAACACAAATTCTAGGAAAGATCTTGTTCGATTAAGGTTTTCGCCGATATTTACCATGAATCGTTTATATTTTGCGTCACCTAAAGATCATAGAGTATCTGATTCAACTGTATATTGACCGAATAAAGAGGGAATATATCTAAACTCTGACTATTTGTACTCTGTAGTGAGTTATTAGATTAACTATAAACAAATAAGAGATATCGAAAATGTTAAAAAATCTATTCGAATTCTAATTGATTTTATCGAATATTGTCGATAAAATCAAAGTCTCACCCGCATTATACGATTAGATTTATTATATGAGAAATTCATCGAATATCGTTCGGTGAGATAACAAAACATAAAAAATGAGCTTATTTTCATCTTAAATTCATCTAAGTCATTTCATTTTTTGATTTATCAAGTTAATCATTATCAATATTAGTCGAATGAAGTCTCTAGTTTAGATTATCTTGACATTTTTTTTTAAAATTTTTCTCGATTTATAATTGATTTTGAAGATTTCAAATAATGATAAAACAAATATCGTTCGTATAGAAAATACTCTTTTATGATCAACTCTAACATATGGACGTTTTTTAAAAATAATTTGTTAATAACTACAATTAGAAAATAATGATTGAGGTTGTTGACTATAATCAATCGTTATAGTTAACGATCGTTCTATTATTGTTAATGGAAGTTAATATTATATATCAATTAATTGTTTAGATAATAAACATTAACTAATAGAAAGTTTTTCAAGATTAGGAAAAAACAAATATTTTACTTTATTCTATACCTATACTAAAAATATTTGGATAAATTAGTTAAAAACAAATGTTAATTATGATGATTAACATCAATTTATTTAATAGAATATCCGAGAGAGAGATGAACTATTTAATATAACGATTTATTTTGTTCATTTAAACAAATTCATTTTTATTTAAACGAACGAATATATTCAACAAGAAATAACTCAATCTAAACGTTTATTTAATCAACAAAAATTCTATTTCAATTTAATTCCATTATAAATAAAAAATATGTTGAAAGATATTTAACATAATATATATTATATATAGATAACGATAAATATCCTTTTGAAAAAAGTAACAAATATATCATATTGGATATTAGACATATGAGGATCCTTTGCCTTGGACAGATGTGTCCTCGAACGAAGGAACGTTTTGTTATCTTCTATCCAAGGTTTTTCACAAGAGGATGAGTCAATGAAAGTGTCCTATAGAATGGAAGGCAGAATGAATAAAACGATCCTCTGATCGATATTCTTATCCGTAGATAAATTTCGTCTTTGTTATCCAAAGTTTTATTTGAAATGAGTTAATCGTATGATAAACCTTTTTTGTGATGTTTATTGTTGATCTGATTGAAAAAGATCACTACCAAATAGATGATTATCTTCTTATAAATAACAAAATAAATATTTAAAGAAAAAGAAAAGAAAAATTCTTTTTTACTCTCTTCATACCAATCGAATGTTATTTCTATTCGTTAATTAACGTTCAATTTGTTGATAATCATCATAAATAACGTTTTCATTAAAGATCAATTGCTTTATTATTATCTCTTGAAAAATAATTCAATTAGTTTTTTTTTTAAATAAAAACTCAAATCAAGTTTCGTTACCGAACTAAACGTCTTACTTATTCTTCTATTTCATCTCGATCGTTCAGTTTTCTGTCGATCTACTTTACAAAAAAGTCGTTTTCGTATATTATTTAATGGTGATATTACTAAAATTATAAAATAAATAAGAAAAAAAGAAAATTGTTTCATTGATTTAAATAAGGGTATAGATCTATGTGACCATTGAATATTTTATTTCTTTATTTCTTTTGTTTATTCTCATATCCATCATAATATATTGTTCTTGTATATCTATTTGGTCGTTTCATTGTTTGATCATGATAATCATCAGTTGAACTAAAATGACCCGTCAATTGACAAACAAGAAACTCAAATTTGATTTTAATTTAAAAAAAAAAACTAAAAATGTTTGTGTTAGTTGATAAATATAATACATTTTATATGAAATGTTTTCGATAAAATGTTTTTCATATGTGTTCTCTATTATAGATAGTAAATTGAGGAGAGTAGCGTTTAAAAAGAGTATTATCAAATAAAAGACGATCACATATTCGTTTTGGATTTAAATAAATAAAAATAGGTTTAGGAATAAATTCATGACGATAATCGATCAACTGGCGTAAACTTCTTGGATATTCACCTTTGGATAAATGAAAAGAATTTTGAAAAAAATTTATTCTATTTAAAATAAAAAACGACTAGTGATGTCATTCGAAGAATAAATAGCTCTGTTAAGTTGAAATTGTTCTTGATTCTTTTTCCGTGTTTTTCTTGTTATTCTTGTTGATCGTTCTAGATATAGTTTATATATTAAATAATTTACAGTGTTATTACTTTGGGTTTTATTTTTCTAAACGAATAGATTTATTAATAAGATAATAAAACGAAAAAAAACCGATAATGTTCTGTCATCGTTTAGCTCTGATTAAACTAGTAAAAGCGACTTATCTTTAATGTAATGTAAATGTAAAACGATTGATAATCTATATAAATGGATGAATTTTTTTTTGATCCTATTTGTAAGAAAAAGATTTGTTTTTATTTGTTTATTAAATTCTTCGAAAATCAATTGGTTGATAAGAAAATCTCGGATAATGTTATGCTCAATTTTATTCAATATAATAATTAACGATTTATTTTAAACAAATTGTTCGACGTTTAAAGTTTTGCTTTTTTCCTAAGTTTTTTTGTTTTTTTGTTGTTGATATTCTATCGGAATCGGGACGTTAATATTGGTCTTGATGGTTTAGTTTTTTCGTTTAAATTTTGTTAGTTTTATTCAATTGAGAACTATTTTCGATAATTGGTTATAAAACGAAAAAATCGTCATGAGATATTTATTTGTATATTGGATAAGAATTCTATAAAATAGTATACTCTTATATAACACGAACAGTTTAGATATTCAATATTCTATTGCGAAGTGATAATATATTTGAATATATTTCATAAATGACTTTTAATATCGAAAAAGTCTCCATTTGTTATTGAAATAATAATCAATTTATGAAATATCGTTTAACGATCGTTTCATCTATTGTTTAGGATAGATGAATATACTTCTGAAATCAATAGGAGAAAATCCACAAAGGACCTGCAGATAAAATATTCATCTTCTATCGTTCTCTCAGTCGAGAGCTGTCCGATATAATCCTCCTTCTACTCTTACAGTTCGGTCTAAAACATTTTTGTTGCCAAAGAGATTAATTGTCGGAATATAATGAAAAATGAATGGTTAGATTATTTCGGATCAGGTCTGATCATATCCGAGTATTCGATTCTCGCTTGTAAATATATATTAGACGAATAAGTAAAGTATAAATGTTTCAAGTTGATATAGTTGATAGATTGATTTATTCTAGATATAATAGAATCCCTATATGAAATAGTTTAAAAAACTCTATTCAGGATTAACTTAACGTTAAACGTTTATTGAAAAAGGCAAAAAATGTGTCCTAGGATATGTCCGAACGTCCATATAGGTTTGAATATTCTCATCCTTATTTTTCTCTCCAAACCAATCTGATTTTGTCTGGTACTTCTCGTTTTTTAATTAAGCACAATGTCGGTGTCGTCCCTCACCAACTAGAAAAACTCAGTTTAGAGTTTTGATTTGAAATTTTGCGCAGAAACAAATCTCAGTGAAAGTAGTTTATTGTGAAAGTTTAAGGTCGTTTTGGCTATTCATATTCTAAGATACAGCTGAATTATGTTCTTATTTACGAATAGGAACAACAAGCAAAAGATCTTTAACTTTAATAATAACCTACTCTGATTGATGTCTGTTTCTGTGCCAAATTTTAAGTCGAAATTCCAAAGTCAGTGTTTTCTAGTGCTCTAAAGGGAGACCACGCCATTCTACTTAACAATATCGTCAACAATGCACTATCTCGACAGTAATAATCTGTCGTCCCGAACTCTTTTCATGGTATTTATAGATCATAAGGATCGATATGATGCAGATAGTTCCGATTCAAAATCGATTGATCAGTTGTTGACCCAACCTCATCAATGGATTGAAACAATCACTGAGAAATCCAAGACTAACAACAAGCTGATAAAAAATAGTATCCGTGTTCATAATAGGAAACGAATATATATTCTATTTGAGTTCTATAACGATATTAAAGATAAAACGAGTGATCGAAAAGTAAGTTGAATAAATATTCATTTATTTTTCAGCATTTTAAACGAATCTGAGAAAATTTGAAAATATTCGATTAGAATAAGAGAAATGGTTTTTAGGAATTCTTGTTTACGAGAGAAAAAAATTCTTTGAAATCAATCAAATGAAACAGCAACCATTTATAAATAAGAATCCGTTTATTAATTATTAGTTACGATTGATTTTTATCGAAACAGAGATTTTCAAACATCAATTCAGACACTCGACAATCTTATAGAACGTTTGTCGAGAACAATTTTATCTTTAATTCTATAGAAAAAAAATTCTATATTATTGTATATTTAGTAAATAAGAGTGTAGCAGCGAAAAAGATAAATATTCTCGAACCGAAGATAATTTTCTATACCTCTCATCTGTCGTCTGACTAGTTCTTAATCAGAGAGATTAGAAAAATGTTGGAAGTTATATTGACCAATAAATGGTTTTCAATAATTGATTATTATATTTATATGATAAAATATTCATATATTAATTGTAAAAATTTCAAATAAATAAATAATTCTTTCAATCAGTTAGATACGACCATAATTGAGAATTCGACTAGGTGACCAGTAACAATAATCGATTATAAACTAAAGAATGTTGTTGACAATAAAATATTATAAAGTGGAACGTTAAATAAAACGACCGTTGATAATGATCTGTAGTCATCCAAATATGATTTATAATCATATTTATTCTCAAATATTGTTATTCGACGTTGGTCTTATTTATTGTAGGGTGGTCAATCGTTGATCACTATCATAGGAATAAATCATTTTCTAAATAGTTTATCGTTTTTTAACATGAGAAATAATTGTTGATGTTGCTCGTCTATGACGATAAATATTTATTTATTTGAATTTGATTTTTCAACGATCAATGTCGTTCGTATAACAATTGATAATCAGTATTTGTTTAATATTGATAAATAACAATAATAAATTTAATAAAGAATTAAAATAATTCGTCGGTTTAGTGTTGTCAATTTGATAGACGAGGATAATAGATAGGACGATTTTGTTAATTGTTAAATATCGATTGATTAATAAACTGGTATTAGGTGAATACGGTGATGGTGATCGATATTGATAGATTGATTTTTTTTCGTGATTTTTTTTCGTTTTAGAATTATTTATTTGATTAAATCTTTCGAATGATGATAGAAGATAAAATATATAAACGAATATTATATTAAGTTGTTATAGAAATGTTGTTTATTTCGATAGAAAATAATATGGACAGTCGACGATAACGAAGGTATATAAATATAAGGTATAGAATAAACGTTTTAAACCTTGTTGATCATTTAATCGATTATCGACTAATCACCATTGATACCAATAATAGTTAACTTTAATTTCCTTTTAAATGAATAATCAAATTCTAAATAATTTGATTGATAATAAAATTTGTGTTTCTATTTGTTAGTCGTTATCTAAAGAATAATCTTATATTATAAATGATTGTTGTGTTTATTGAATTTGTACCGTTTAGAATGATTTTCGTTTTTCATTCCTATTATTTAAATCATTTGTTCTATAAAGTGGTAGTGGTCTAGAACGTTTCTGTTCGATCATAATCATCATCAACATTATCTTGATTAGTATCTATCATCATTATCTTCAACAACAAAAAAAAAAAACTTAGGAAAAAAGCAAAACTTTAAACGTCGAACAATTTGTTTAAAATAAATCGTTAATTATTATATTGAATAAAATTGAGCATAACATTATCCGAGATTTTCTTATCAACCAATTGATTTTCGAAGAATTTAATAAACAAATAAAAACAAATCTTTTTCTTACAAATAGGATCNCTCTATAAATTGAAGTCAATTAAGAATAAAAAAGTACTGCTATATTTTAGCGCACTCTACAAATTACAGCTCATTAAATTGAAATAGTGAAACTCGATATCTAGTGAACTCTATAAATATCAGTAATTACAAAGAAAAGAAGCACTATTGTACTTTAGTGCTCTCTACAAATTACAGATCATTCAATTCAAATAATGAAACTCAATATTTAGCGAACTCTATAAATTTGAACAAGTTTAAAAATATAACTGAAATTTTAATTTGTTGTAAAATTGTTATCAGTAAATTTTTTGAAATTTGAAAAGCGAAAATTTAAGATCTAACATTATATTAAATTTGAATGAATTAAATTTAAAAGAAATTGAAATTGAATTTAACAAATTTTTAATTTTGATTTTATGTTCGCAAATGAGAAGACACATGTTCAACTATTGGATGAAACCTTACTGGAAATTCTTAATCCATTTGACTCCATAAAAAAATGTCTCTTGAAAGGTACATAATCAGTCATAAGGGCTTGAAATATCCTATCATTCTATGAATTCTCAAAGTATTACATGAGTGATTTTTTTTGATTTATATTAATTTGGTCAAAAGAACAAATGTCGAAAGTTATTTTAATTCAGCTTCCTGTCCTCACCCTTAGCAACATTACTCGAAAATCTACAGAAGGAGTTATATATTACACTTATTTTTATATAATAATACGTCCTTTTCAATAGTCACAATGATTATTCATTGTCTAGAAAGTATCGATATTATTAGTTCGGTAATCGAATGTCAATATTCAACAAACCTGGTTGTTTATCATCTCGTGGAACTTTAACAAAAAACTCCTTTAACGATAAATTATGTCGAATAGATCTTTGCCATTCTTGTTTATTTTCTCGATAATACTAGAGAAAAAAAATTAATATCATTATTTCATATTTTCATGAAATACTTACAGGATAATGATCCATAATATATTGATAAATACCATTTAAAGAACATTTTAGATCTGGACTATTTTGTATAGCTTCTGTTATTAATGCTATGTAACTTATAGGTGGTTTAGTCATTTCTTCGGTGGAATTAACCGTTGCCATCGCAAAAGAATATGCAGCCGCTGATGAACGTGATAATAAATGATATGCAGCTAGAAATGTAAGCCAATCGGCTAACCTTTCACCGTCGACGATTTTGTAGAACAAAGCGCGGCCATCGCCGCCGTCGATCAACCGACAGGGTCACAATTCTATTCTCAGTAGTTCCATAAAACAAGTGTACTTTTCTATTCTACTCGTCTCAATTAAAAGTTGATATTGATCGTTATTTGATTCAAAATCGAACAATAAAAATATTAAGCTTATATAATATGATTAAAAAATAAAAACTCAATCACCTTCTCGTAGTATGTGCAACTAGATATCAGTTGCAATAACGTATTTCGATTTGGGCAATCATCTGCGTTGGATGAAATGAGCAGACCTTCATGTATTGCAGCTGGTACGGTGAAACTTTATATTTTCACCAGTTTTTCATCGAGGATCAGAAACATTTTTACTTTGTGCATTTTTCTGATTGAACTGCTCCATATAAACCTGATAATTATTAGTAAATTGTTGAAAAAAGAGACTTTAATGAAGCAAATACCGAAATGGAAAACAAATATAATACTAGTATTTTTGACAGAGAGCTAGCTTGAAAAAACAAATCTTGTTGATTTTCTACAATTGTTTTCCATGAATGAAATGATAATTTTAGCGGACTTTCAAAAAAAAGGAAAACTTTATGATATACATATCAGAGACCGAAATCGAATCGAATCGATTCATTTTTTTCAGTCTTATTCGGTTATTCCAAATCATTTTCTTTGTTCTACGGTGTTATGGTCGAAGGCAGTTGACAAGTATAAAAGATGACCCATGAAAAAGGACGGGCGTTGTTTCTCTTTCTTTCTGTCAGCAGCGTTTGTAATAGAAAACTGAAACAAAAAGTTAAATGACACTTTATATTTGCAATCAAAGTGTAAAATGACACTTTGTTTTTTTAAACAGAGTGTCACAAAGTTTCCAAAGTGCAAAGCGTTAGAATTCGATTAAAGAAAAAATAATATTTAATATAAATTTGTTACAGGTATTCGACTGACAGAGAGGTTTACATCCCGCTCTTGTGAAATTCGCGTTTTGTCAAGCGAATTCTTCAGCGCTTTATTCAGATTTTGTTTACTAATTTTCAAAAGGCCACTGCAATCTACGTAATCTGGTGAATCCAATAGCCCTCCAATCATGGTCCTGAGTTGTCGATCTCCTTCATACTTCTCTTATATCTTGAGACATCGAGGCTAGGAGGGGCAGTTTTACTCTGAAAATACTTATGTGAAAGCAGACTTTTCCAGAGAATTTTCTTTTGCGAAAAAAAGGTATCTGTTTCAGGGAAAAGTTATTTTTTAAAGACTATTTTTCACGAAGAAGTTTCACATAGATTTTATCTGCTGTGAAAAGGGTGTGGTGTGGGGTGGGTGTGGGTGTGGGTGTGGCGGTGGATGTGAACATTTACGCGCACCCCCACCCCCTCACCCCACACCCACACCCACCCACACCCACCCACACCCTTACAAAGATCCGATTTATCAGGATCCGGCTCAATGGTGAGTAATCCTTATAGGATCATTCCACCGATATACTTTCGGATAAACATTTATGCCGGTTTACAGTATGAATTAGTACTATACGTAGAGCGGTTCCCGGTAAGGACTGATTATTGTTACAGTTATATTCCTACATGTGACCTTAAATGAGTCGTACATTAACGTTTTAGTAGACGTAGTATTATGTTCATATTGTTGTGAATGGGGGAACAGATACATTGTTGACACTGATATCCTTACCGTAAAGCGATCGTACTTCAGATGGGCACGGAGATGAGAGTAGGTATTCTCTTACTTAAACTCACACCCACACCCTCAATGATTGTGTTGAATCCTGAGCACACCTATGGAACTGTCAGAAAAATTCCCAATTCATCGAGATGTTCCAAAATTCGATAGACAAGCTCCATAGGTAACTCCAGAAGGGAGGCATGAATCTTTTTAGATATTATCACTGTTTTCTTTAGAACAGTACGCTTCGCTAAAAGAATGCTGGTTGAAATATGTTTCTTATTTTGATGTATTTATTAAGGTGAGTGTGGGTGTGAGGTATGGATTTCTCTTTACTCACATACTCAAGATAACATTTTTGAAAGCTAAATGATATCTCTTCTAGACCATTTATGAGGCTTTCTCGAGTTTTGCCAAACAATTGATTTAGTTTTCGTTAGCAACATGCTGGAGTACGAATATACAAACAAAGAAATATACATTTATAGCTGAATGGGAAGTTTAAAATCAGTTGTGTTCTAGGGTCTATCTTAAAATTTTTAGATTCGTTTTCACAAATGACCATAGAAATATTTTTCAAATCATTAATTTTAATTAAGTGCCAACTGAAATCTGCAAATACCCGCAAACACTATAAAATAAATAGAAAGAAGGAGTATCACTTTTTATCATACGTGACATATTAGACGAAGGAGAAAAAGAAATAACTTAACATTATTTCAATCATGCATTTATTCATTATCAATTTTGACTCAAGAATAATGCATTACTGTTTGTATTGACGACATCGGTCAAATAGAAAAGATGAGTGTGTATGCATATACATATTGGCCTTCATAAGTTGAAAAAAATAGACAAATGAAAATAAACATGGAATATTCATGCGTTGGATTAAATGATTTACCTGATGAAATTCTTATGATTATTTTTAAAAAAATGAGCAATCTTGAAGTACTTTATTCTTTACAACGTGTCACTCAACGACTAAATAAAATTGTTCATGATTCAATTTTTACAAGTCGTTTGACTTTTGTCAAATGGTTGTCACATAATTTTATCGATCTATTTTGTTGTAATATGATACTTGTTCGATTTTGTTTACAAATTTTACCTGAAATTCACGATAAAATCAAATGGCTTGATCTTGAATCATCATCCATGAAACATGTTTTACGTGCTACCGATTATCCTAATTTACATACTCTCGGCCTTTATAATATTAACGAAGAGTTAGCTCAATGTCTTTTTACTGGTAAGAAAGTTTAATTCAGTTGTTTTTATTCTAAACAAATGAAAGATTCATGAAATTTATTCATATAGATGACTAGATCATTGAGTATATTGATATTATTTTCATAGGTTTTTTTTCTTACTAATATTGTATTTATATTTAGATGAAACTCTTTCATCTGGTGTTTTCAAACATCAGATTACAACATTTTCACTTACAATTGATAATAATAAGGAGACGGTAGATACAGTTGTAAACATATGCGATTATATATTGAATGTTTTCACCAATCTAATTTATTTAATATTTTATGAATCATCGTATAAAAATCGTGTTCGATTATTTTTTGATGATCCACCTCCTCCTACTTTTCGTTCTTCAACTCTTCTGAAATTGAATGTTAGATTACAATGTTTTGCTGATTGTCTTTTTCTTCTCGATGGCCGCTTTAGTCAACTTCACACACTCTATTTTGTTTTGGTTAATCTTCATCGTACACAATTAATTGAAAAACCAGTCATTTTTACAAGAAAGCCCTCTATGTGGTCAAATAACAAAACAAATTTTGTTTTTTAGGATGATTTACCAAATCTAAAGTGTTTTTCTCTGCCATGTAATCTCGAAACATCTAATCACGATGAAGCAATCCTCCCACTTCTAAATCGAATGTCAAATCTAGAATAGCTGGGTTTATATCTTCTGATCCATATTGATGAAACATTTATTGATGGAAACCATTTGAAGAAAAACATTTTTAATCGTATGCCAAGATTAAATCAGTTTACATTTTACATTAACTCATCCATGTTTACTCGTAATAAATTGAATTTGCCATCAACAGAAGATATTCAACGTACATTCATTGATTTTCCAAATAATGAAATAATTTCTTATATTGATTATTTTCCAGATGCAGAACGAGGCCGATGTCATATTTACTCGTATCCATCTCAAATGGAATATTACGGCGATATTTCAAATAATTTCCCAGGTGGATTATTCAATTATGTTCGTATGGTGTCATTGTTTGATGAACATTCTTTTGAACATGAGTTTTTTCTTCGAATTGTTCAATCATTTCCATTTATGGAAAAACTATGTTTGATTAATCATAAATCACAAAATTGCAAACAATTTTATGAATCAAACAATGATAATCGAAATTTATCTGTTATTGAATATTCTTTTCTTAGTGAACTTGTTATTGTCGAAGTTCATGATGATTATATAGAAGAATTTCTATTAGATACTAAAACATATTAGCCATACAATATTATTCTTCATATCAATTATGAATCTTTACAACGAGTAACACACTATTTCACAAGAGATGCTACACGAATTAATTGTGCCAAAATAAATAAATTAAATTTAGGTGGTGAATCAAAATGTTCGAATTCTTTAGAACAATATTTTCCGCATGCAGAAATATGTTATTCATTAATATATTGAAAGACAAAAATAAAGTATTAAATTCAAGAAAAACAGAATAAAACAAGAGAAAATTGTGTTGTCTATTGTTGTAAGAAAAGAAATCTAGATAGAGATGAAAATAATCATGTGTGATAAGTAGTAATCTGTGAAATAAATTAATTTTGTCTAAGCAAATATCTGTATAATGTATTGCGTTGAAGCATGAGTTCTGCAAGTCTTTTTGTTTAACAACAAATTTATTTTACGATAAGGACATGCAAGATCAATGTACAATAGAATCGGCATTATTTTTAACAATGTTCACTTATCTTGCTGGCAATTGTTCAATCTCATGTTTATAGAAACTAGCCAGTTGTGATTTGGAAAAGGCATTGAGACAGGAATTGAGTTCATCGTAATGTTCCTTGCACAGATGTTTTCTGAAGAGGTTGAAATAAAAAATGTTCTGATGATGCAAGCTTGGGGTGACTGGGTGTGGTGTCTGTTTGAAGAAATGAACAACACCCACACCCTAGTCATGTCATCCATCATCACTTAATTTCTGCTTAATTGGATACTAAACTTCAATCTATACAGTTTGCGGTTCCCCTCTGAACAGAATCATTGTGTATGAGCGTGCACGTGGATCTATTCAATAGCCGTGAATAATAATCAGCTAGTTAATTTTATTTTTCATTCCAGCAAACTCATCAGCTAACTACAAGGCAGTTGATTAAACCTTATTTAAATGAGCTGTCTTACAAATCATTGCTTATCTTCAAATCTGCATAATGTTTTTATGCTATTTTTTATGTCCGACGACATTGAATTTCCGCAGAGGATTATTTCTTTCAGTGTCTGTGTGAAAATGTGCATTACATATTAGACAAATGAATGAATGAAGAAAATATTCACTTTGCTGTTTTTCAGTGCATCATACAGCCGTTGTCCGCCATGCTCTCCGATCTTATTGTATGGTATGTTTAGTGTTGTGAGTGTCTTTAGAAACAACGAAGCTGAATAGAAGACAGATAAATGATTGAGGAAACTGTATCACTTTGTTGTTTCGTAGTGCAACGACTATATGGTGCACTCCATCGTCCCCAATTTTATTGTGCTCGAGAGATAGTGATTTGAGAGCCTGTATGGAAACGCGACGATCAATTAATATGCACGTTGAGTGTGTAAAGTGTGTTAGAATAGAATGAGACTAGTTATTGGACACGAATTTGTGATCATTTCACTTGCAATAAGCATTACGTTTTTTAATTTTTCATTATTTTATTGTGAGCTTTATAAGACAGCTGAAAGGATATTTTCTCTGTCTACCTACCCATTAAAAAGTTTTCAAAATTCGGCTTGAGGGTGCGTATCTTCCATCTTCTTTCCAATTGGTCCCAGCAACATTTCCAATTCTCCAGCACGGGGTATTTGGATAACTGCATGCATTTTGCAAAGTAANGGTGAGGGCAGGATGCTTCTATTATATAGCAGCTGACGATTTAACGGCACCCACGCTATAGAGTAGACGATGATTCAAGGATATTCCCATTATATGGTATATGATGATATAAAGGTACCCCCATTATATAGTAGATGATAACCCAAGGATACCCTATTTATGTAGCAGCTGATGATCCATGACTACCCCAGTTACGCAACAAATGATGACTCAAGGGTACCCCGTTATACAGTAGATTACCTATGAAGGATTCCGTTACAGGACGCATGTACAATTATGAATACCTTCATAAATGTTTATTCACTATTATGAATTTTTAAGAAAAATTTGTTTTATAGGAAACCATTTACTTTAAATTTTTTAAAGTAAAGACTTAAAGTATCGTTACTTTAACTTTAACTTTTAAAGCTCAGTATTATTTTAAACTGTAACCCTAACTTTCAAGGTTTAAAGTGTGACTTTAAACTTTAACTAGTTTAACATCCAAAGTTTAATGTTAAAGTGAAACCCCTATTGCGACAAAAGAGGATTGAAATATTTGCTTGTCCCTCGAAATTAAGAGATCAAAAACGTACCTTGCAATACCCACACTTTATTTCCAAATGAGCTTTTATTTAATAGACTCGTGGTGATATTCCTCAGTACACGTCAAACTTAGACATAATATCACTAAATTATTCTGAAAACAGTAATGTAACCTCAGAAGAAGATTCAGCTCTCTTAACAACGGATCTTTCGAGTTACATGCGCTGAATATAAGCTATTAATTGAATACTGTCAAACAAGAACCGCAGTAGACTTGGTAATAGGAAAGTAGAGATAGAGTGCGAATGGAGTATAGTTGAAGTACGAGTGGAGTACGGGTGGAGTACGCACTCTAGGAGTCTCGCTTTTTCCCCCTTGGTGAGTATGCACTATGATAACATAAAACCAAACACACCCACACCCGCTTCGATGGCCAGTGTAACTTCGATACGACATATATATTAGACAAATGAGAAAGCAGAAATAACAATATTCATTCATTCATTCATTCATTTATGCTTTCAATTCATTATCAATGTTGACTAGAGAAAAATGTACTATTGTTTGTATTGATGACATCGGTCATTTAGAATAGATGAATATATGCATATAAATATTGATTTTTCATATATCGAAAAGAATCGATCAGTAACATCAAATATGTTCAATTCATGCATTGGATTAAATGATTTACCTGATGAAATCCTTATGATTATTTTCAAAAAACTCAACAGTCTTGATGTACTTTATTCTTTTCAAGCTGTCAATCAACGACTAAATAAAATTATTCAAGATCCAATTTTTACAAGTCATTTGACTTTTGTTAAATGGTTATCACATCATTTTATCGATCTAATTTGTTGTGATATGATGCTTAATCGATTTTGTTTACAAATTTTACCTTCAATTCATCATAAAAGTCAATGGCTTGATCTTGAATCATCATCTATGAAATATGTTTTACATGCTGCCGATTATCCTAATTTACATACTCTTGGTCTATAGAATATTAATGAAGAGTCAGCTCGATGTCTTTTTACTGGTAAGATATTTCAATTAAATTGTTCTTATTCTAAAAACAAAAATGAAAAATCTATGAAACTCATTCATATAGATGACTGGATCATATGAATATATTGATATTATTTTCACAGTTTTTTTTTCTTACTAATATTCTACATATATATTTAGACAAAAATTTTTCATCTGGTATTTTCAAAGATCAGATAAAAACACTTTTTATTACAATTGATGGTAATAAAAATAATGATGAGACGTTATTGACAACGATAAACATATGCAACTACATCTTGACTGTTTGACCAATCTAATTTCTTTAACATTATATGAATCATCGTATAAAAATCGTGTTCTATTATGCTTTGATGATCCACTTCCTCCTACTTTTCGTTCTTCAACTCTTTTGAAATTGAATATACGAGTACAATGTTTTGAAGATTGTCTTTATCTTCTTAATGGTCGTTTTAATCAACTTCATACGCTCTATGTTGATATAGTGGATATTTATCATCAAGATCAAATTGAAAATCAAGTTAGTTTTACAAGGAAAACTTTTATGTTATCAAATAGTAAAACATTTTTAATCAGGGTGATTTACCAAATCTAAAGTGTTTTTCTCTGTCATGTGAGAGCACAACATCTGATTATAATAAAACAATCGTTCCACTTCTCAATAGAATGTCAAATTTAGAAGAACTCAGTTTGTATCTTGCAGTCTATGATGATGAGACATTTATTGATGGAAATCATTTGAAGAAAAACATTATTAATCGTATGCCAAGATTAAATCAATTTAGATTTTATATTCGTTCAAATATGTTTATTCGTAATCAAATGTATTTTCCATCAACAGAAGATATTCAACAGACATTCATTGACTTTCCAAATAATGAAATTGTTTCTTATGTTGATTATTTGCCAGAGACACGAGAAGGTCGATGTCATATTTATTCATATCCATCTTTTACGCCATATTACACTGATATTGCAAATAATTTTCCAGGTGGATTATTTCAACATGTTCGTGTTGTGTCATTATATGATGACTCTCCTTTTGAACATGAATTTTTTCTTCAAATTGCCCAATCATTTCCATTTGTCGAACAATTATCTGTGATTAATCATAAATCACAGAATCGTAAACAATCTTATGAATCCAACAATGATAATCAAAATTTCTCTCTTATTGAATATTTGTTTCTTAGTGAACATAATCTTCTCAATGTCCATGATGATTATATAGAACAATTTCTATTTAATAGTAAAACTTGTTTGCCAAATAATGTTTCTCTTTATATTAATTATAAGTCTTTGCAGCGAGTAACACACAATTTTACAAGAGATGCTACACGAATTAATTCTACCAAAATAAATTATTTAAATTTACGTGCTGAAAGCGAATGTTCCAATTTATCTTTACAAGAATATTTTCCTTATGCAAAAATATGTTATTCAATAATGTTCTGGATTACAGAACAATATAGTATTAAATTTAAGAAATACAATAAAATACGAGAAAATTGTTTTGTCTATTGTTGGAAGAAAATAAAATCTATGTAGATATGAAAATGAGTTTGTAATAAGTGGTAATCTGTTAAATAAAATAGTTTTATTTGAATAAATATTTGTATAATGTATTAAGTTGGAAGATAAGTTCTGCAAATTTTCTTTTGTTTAGTAATAAAAGACGGGCGACGTTTTGTAGGAATATCAGCCCAATTAGAAAGGAAAGGTATCTTCAGGTGAAAATTTCAGCAATTGTAGGCAGGGTTGCCACCTTTTGAAGTTTGAAAAGCAGAAAATGGCAGGAGTTTTATTGTGAAAAAGCAGAAAAAAAGCACAAAGTGTGTTTCTGCTGCGAAGCAATCTTTTAAGCTTTGTCTTAATGAAATCACAAAGAACTTCACACCAATTTCCAATCTTGATTGTACAAAATCAAGAAAAAACCTAGTTAAACACAAAAATAGAATTATTGGATTCGTTTTCTTTTGAATGTGCGTTTTACATCTGATTTAATATCTTTTAAAAAATCTTCGTTACACAATATATGTTTATACAGCACTCGCAAAAAGTTTCAGGATACTCGAAAAAAGTTCTCCAACACTTTATGTTTAAGTTGAATCTCAAAATAAGCATATGTTTGGCACTATTATTAACCAAAGTTTCATATCTTATTGAACAAATGAATCTTCGCAATTTGAGACCAAGAGAAAAGTATCAAACATAAAATACCCAACGGCTAAAAGTTCTGTAACAAATCTCGTTCTTTTCACCTATTGACTTTCCTTCACTTTCAAATACTATAAGTGGAAAGAGTTTGAAAAGCTGACTACAGTACATATCTATTCGTTTAACATATTATAGTAGTCAGATGTTTTTCCTAACGAGGTTTTCCGCTACAAAAATGCTACAAAAGTATCGTGAAAGAGGACAAATCATGTCGTAATTTTTGCTTGTTTTGAAGAGCAGAATAAATTCGACAAAATAACTCATTTATTGGACTCTCAAATATCAAAGAAATGTACTGAATGATAGAGAAAAACAAAAGTCTATCCTATTGCTTTTTTTTCACGTAAAAATAGCTAAAATATTTTAAAATTTAAAATTTCTATTTTGTCTAGGTTGTGGTACATTGTTTAATGTAACACAAAGTCCAAAAATGTATAGTTTTACTATATTTATCTTGCTCTTCTACACAAGCAGAAAAGATATAATGTCTCCTATTTCACAGTAGTTTTTTAAGTTTCTTTTAGATCGCTAGCATTTTTACAGCGGAAAACCTCGTTAAGAAAAACATTTGCCCACTATAATTTAAAATATGAAAACATCTATGATAGTCAGTCTTTCAAGCTTTTTACATTGACACTGTCTGGAATCGAAGAAAAGATAATGGGTGAATAAAAAGATACTTGTTCAAGAACTTTCTGTCGTTGTATACTTTTATTTTTGATACTATTTTTGTGACATCAAATAGCAATGATTCGTTTGGTCAATAAAATAGGGCACGTTGCTCAAGAATAATGCCAAACATATTCTTTACTTTCACAGTCAACTTAAACTTAAAGTATTTGGAAACTGTTGCCGATTGTCTCAGAACTATTTGGTAGGGTTGTAGATTGGCAGTTTTTTTCAGTCAGCGAAAAACAAGAATTTTTCTTCACGTTTTGAAAAACTGATGCAATATAATATAAAGAATGCTAGTTAAAAATATAATAGACAAGATATGCGAAAAAGCAGAAAGGACAGAAAAAAA
>CAJNSZ010000651.1:29775-44804 GCA_905329745.1 Rotaria sp. Silwood2
GTAGCTGGTAGTAATCGCTTAAGAAACACGTTGAAGCAAGTGAATTAAGGTGTCGATGTGAGGGAAGTTAGTTATTATATCGACAGGCACACCTTTCATGTGATTCGAGAATAGTTACATGGTGAATGAAGAAACTTTGTTTTAAAAGCGAACTGATTTCTGAAGAAATTTTCATTTAGGACTGCGTTTTGAACAAATCATCCGCCGTCTTTTGGATTGAGAGAACTATTTTTGGTTTTTATTAATCTTTAATTATTTTCACAACGTACAATTTTGTTTCATTATTTAACATATAATGTTCATGGCAATATTCTCCTTCACAAGTTCGTTGAATATACAGATAAATATTATGTAGTTTTTTTACAAAGAACAGTTTTTCGTGTATATTTTCTTCTCTCTTCACGATGCAAATATGCTTGTAAATAACATTTTTTATCGATCGAAAAATTAGAATAATAATATTTTGATACTTTTTTGAAAAATTTCTGAACACTACGCGGTCCAGGTAACCAAAGGCCAGCAACTGGACGTAATACTAATGGAAATATTATGTATTTTCTTATGTGGATAGATGATTTAATATGTGTGCTATTATCTGTATAAAAAACAATACCAATATATAGCCATTTCCATTTATAATTTCCAGCTGATGGAGATGCACGAAAATAAAATTTCATATTTTTAAGTGACTTGAGATAAAATTTCCAATCGACATTATTATATAATTTGTTCATTTTTGATAATTGTGAATAATATTTAGCATGAATCAATACATCGACATAATCGTCATATGGTAATATATCTTTTAAAAAAAAGAGAAAACTATAGACATTAAATCTTTATTAAAATTTTCTTGATACTTTTGAAGGCATAATTTAAAAGAATCACATAAAGAAAAGAGAGAAAAATGTCGATTGTGTATTTTGAATAGATTTTTATGTTTTTGAGAAAAAACAAATGTTAGTTATTATTTGATGTATTGAAAGTACAAAAACATAAGTTTGGATTGTCAATAAATTAATGATAGAATAGCTATCTATTTTTGTAGCTATAACTGTAATTTGAGAACTTATCAAGCAGAGTTTTCAAAAACTATGAAAACTTTTAAGATTTTTTATTTTTCTATATTTATTAGTTTGATCCATTTTAGAATTGTTCTTGGTATGTAATAGATTTTATATCTTTTCTGTACAGCTTCATGAATTATGATTAAAATAAGATTAATTTTCAAATTAATATCAATTTTTGAAAAAAAGGCGCTCCACGAAAATGCCTATAACTTTTCAAGGGAATGCGATGGAGACTTGCGGTTTTCGCCGTTGCATAGACCTTCGCACGGGACGTGGCACTATGGAGTAATCAGAAATTTCAATAAGATTCATGATAGTAAGTTCTTGTATGAAAGTTTGACAAGGTTGCCATTCTTAAAGAGCATGATGAACTTCAGCTTTGAATTGCTAAAATCGATAGCCCGGATCTAGATCTGAAATTCTACGCAAGGCGCAGGTCTCTATCTTTTATGGTTCGAGAGTTATAGGCATTTTTCTGAAAGGTATTGATAGACCCATTGCTATAGAAAACATCATAAGAATTACTAGTATTTAGAGCATTTTGATTATGAAACGTCAGTTATTATGAAAAATAATTATCATATTCGTAATCAGCATAAAAAATTACATGGAAAACTCTATTTTTTATCATCAAATTTTTCCATCGATATTTTGACCCCCTACTCCCCCTCAACCTTTCGTTCCTAAAACTTTAACCCGTACTCCCCTAGGGGTCAAAATATCGATGGAAAAATTTGACGATAAAAAATAGAGTTTTCCATGTAATTTTTTATGCTGATTACGAATATGATAATTATTTTTCATAATAACTGACGTTTCACAATTAAAATCTTGAAATACTACCAGTTCCTATGATATTTTCCATAGGAATGGGTCTTTCAGTATCTTCCATGAAAATGCCTATAACTTTTGAACCATAAAAGTTAGAGACCTGTGCCCTGCGTAGAATTGTAGATCTCGTTCTAGGCTATCGATTTCACTAATTCAAAGTTAAAGTCCATTATGCTATTTAGAAATGGCAGTCTTGTCAAACTTACATACAAAAAGCTACTATGGTAAATTTTGTTGGAATGTCTGATTATTCCATAATACCACGCGCCCTACAGAGATCTATCCAACGGTGAAAACCGCAGGTCTCTAACACAATTTCTTCAAAAGTTATAAGCATTTTTCTGACGCGCCTTTTTTTCAAAAATGGATATTGGATGCTTTAATGGCATCGAATTTCGTCGGATCCAGACGATTTCCGACAATTGGAAATTATCTGAAATTAAAGGATATTGATGCTTTTCAATAGTTGGAACATTCAGTACCCAACTAGATGATTTCGACCTGGGGAATTGGAAAATAATTTCAATATATTAGAGGATCTTTTTGCATATTCACTAAATACAGCTCATTGATTTATTATTTGAATTGATATGACGAAAAAACGAGAATAAAACTTTATAAAACAAAGCATCGATATAAGAAATGTCGAATGTAGAGATACTTATGTCATGACTTAATATAAAAAATTATAGTTATGATATACATACCACAGAGAAGCAAACATTGGTACAGCAACGATGGATTTAGAAGACCAATAGACGTTCGTTTCTTTCTTCGAGAAATTTTTTCGTTTTTTTTTTCAAGCAGAAATAACGAAGAACGAGTTTGTGCTAAATGGACAGGCCTTGAAAAGTAATCTTTTACTATTATGACTTGCTCTCTTCTCATCTTCAACGCGACCTAGTCCTTCTTCTAGCTTTCTAAGATAATAGATTCACTTTTGAGATATAGATATGGTTCACTCAGGAGAAAAACTTTAGAATTTTCCATTTTAACAATCTCTCCTTTCGATATTTTTCTTCTGATATTTTTTTTGATATTATTACTTTGAAATTTTGTTTTCTATACTTTTGCCTTTTTCTATCCAGTCGTTGAAAAAACAAAATTGATCGATTAGTTATGCATTGAATAAAACTATTAGCAATCATACATTATTTTATTTCTTTTTCAGAAAAAAAAGAAAGAATCCTGAAAAATTATTTATCATTTGGATCGAATTCACTAAAGTTCAAAAACAATTATTTATATCAGACTAAGTTTTGAGATTAACTGAGCAAAATATAATGGAAAAGATTGATTGTTATGCATGTAAATCAACAGCACATGCTAAAGTACGAATATATAAACGAAGAAATATTCTTATAGCTGAATGCGAAGTTCAAAATCAACTTTGTGTTCTAGAGTCTATCTTAAAATGTTTAGATTCATTTTTTCAAATTGTTAGAAAAATATTTTTTTAATTAACTGTCAACTAAATCCTGCAAGTCCTCATATTCACTATAAAATAAATAAACAGAAAGAGTATCACTTTTTATCCTATGACATATTAGACAAATGAGAAAAAAAAAACAACACTCTTTCAATCATAAATTTATTCAATGATCAATTTTGACTATAGAAAAATACATTATTGTTTGTATTGACGATATCGGTCAAATAGAATAGATGAATACATATGCATATAAATATTGACGTTCATAAATTGAAAAGAATAGATAAGTGAAAATAGACATGTTGAATTCATGTGTTGGACTGAATGATTTACCTGATGAAATTCTTATGATTATTTTCAAAAAACTCAACCATATTGATCTACTTTATTCTTTACATGGTGTCAATCAACGACTAAATAAAATTGTTCATGATTCAATTTTTACAAGTTGTTTGACTTTTGTCAAATGGTTCTCACATAATTTCATAGATCTAATTTGTTCTGATATGATGCTTAATCGATTTTGTTTACAAATTTTGCCTGAAATTCATGATAAAATCAAATGGCTTAATCTTGAATCATCATCCATGAAACATGTTTTATGTGCTACAAATTATCCTAATTTATATGCTCTTGGCCTTTATAATATTGATGAAGAGTCAGTTCGATGTCTTTTTACTAGTAAGATATTTCAATCCAATTGTCATTTATTCTATACAAATGAAAGATTTATCAAACTTATTCACACAAATGACTAGATCATTGAATATATTCATATTACTTAGATAGATTTTTTTTTATTACTAATATTGTATATATATTTAGATGAAACCCTTTCATCAAATGTTTTCAAAAATCAGATTACAATACTATTTATTACAATTGATAGTAATAAGGAGACGACATTGACGGTGGTAAACATATGCGATTATATTTTGACTGTTCTCACCAGTCTAATTTATTTAACATTATATGAATCATCGTGTAGAAATCGTCTTCGATTATACTTTGATGATCCACCTTCTCCTACTTTTCATTCTTCAACTCTTCAGAAATTGAATATCAAGATTCGATGTTTTGATGATTGTCTTTATCTTCTCGATGGTCGTTTTAATCAACTTAACACACTCTTTATTGATTTGCTTAGTATTGAACGTCCAGAGGAAATTCATATTCAAGTTAGTGTTACAAGAAAAACCTCTTTGTTGTCAAATAACAAAAGAAATATTGTTTTTTTTTATAGAGCGATTTACCAAATCTAAAATGTTTTTCTCTGTCCTGTGATTATGAAACAAAATATTACGATGAATTAATCCTCCCACTTCTCTATCGAATGCCAAATCTAGAACAACTTGGTTTGTATATTGCGATCTTTGTTGATAAAACATTTATTGATGGAAACAATTTGAAGAGAAACATAATTAATTGTATGTCACGATTAAATCAATTTAGATTTCATATTCGCTCACTCATGTGTATTCATAATCAAGTAAATTTACCATCAACAGAAGATATTCAACGCACATTCATTGACTTTCCAAATAATAATATAATTTCTCATGTTATTTATTTTCCAGAGACAAGAAAAGGTCGATGTCACATTTACTCATATCCATCTCGAATGCAATATTACAGTGGTATTACAAATAATTTTCCTGGTGGATTATATACATATGTTCGTGTAGTGTTATTATTGGATGAACGTCCTTTTGAACATGAATTTTTTCTTCGAATTCAGAAATCATTTCCATTTATGGAACAATTGACTTTGAATAATCAAAAATCACAAAATCGCAAACAATCTTATGAATTAAATAATGATAATCGAAATTTATCTGTTATTCAATATTCTTTTCTTAATGTACTTGATATGGTCGAGGTCCATGATGATTATATAGAACAATTTCTATTTGATTCTAAAACGTATTTGCAAAATAATGTTCTTCTTTATATCAATTACAAATCTTTAAAACGAGTAACACACAATTTCACAAGAGATGCTACACGAATTAATTGTACCAAAATAAATGAATTAATACTATTTGGTAAAACAGAACGTTCGAATTCTTTACAAGAATATTTTCCTTATGCAAAAATATGTAATCTAGGAAGATTTTGAATGAATAAAAAATAAAGTATTAAATTAAAGACAAATATAATAAAATAAGAGAAAATTGTCTTGTCTATTGTTGTAAGAAAAAAGAAAATCTACATAGATATGAAAATTATTATGTGTTCTAAGTAGCAATCTGTGAAATAAATTAATTTTGGTTAAACATATATGTGTATAAAATACGGAGTTGCAGCATTTATTGTGCAAGTTTCTTTTTTTTTGTTTCGTAATGTGCTGGTAATTATTCAGAACAATATAATCATATAATAAGATTCTTAAATTTTATTCGAAATCAATAAAAATAATGATAAATAACGAGTAACACTTTGGATCTCACTTAGTTCAATCCTCAAAAGCAGAGTATAAGGGAAATAATACTACTCTGCTAAAAACATTGGCAGAGATCACTTGATAGTTTTCGATTCTCATTGTCGTGATCGGTCGCTCCATGAAAACACTAAACCTTTCCCTTCAAACTTCTTTTGAAAACATCTCATTTAAAGCTACCGAAGAAGCTCCTCGTCACTCATCGTCACTAATTCGAGCAGCCACTATCGACTGGTTACTTGTATATCAAACTTGTGTGTAGTCGTAAATAACATATTACAGCACACTACTAAGATCCTCGTTTTAGATTCTTATTACAATGCAATCTAAATGTTCGAAATTACTTTTCTACTTTCTTAAAGAAGTAATCTAGAACGGTACACATATTTAGAGGAAAAAAATTAGTCGGTACAAATTAGAATGCACATGTTTCAATTATCGGTTTGGAATTATTTGAGAGTGGAACTGAGACTAAGATTGGTTACAAACAAGTCTTGATGAAGTCTACAGAGAATTTCAAAAAAAATTACTGATGATGTAAAGTTAAAATCAAATGTCATATTGCATAAAATGTGATCAATAAAACCAAACTTAGATCCGAGACTCAGTTTCCAACTTCTCGATTACTAGCATCTTATCATTATTTTCAAATCTATTACTCTGTTGTTGGATTCAAAAATATTGAGTTCATTCACATTAACGGAATAATCGATCACGCATTAAAATATTGGGCGGGTGAACACCTAAGCCAATACTCTCATTTTCATTGTTATTTTTACAATTTTATTTTCAAAACTAACGGCAATAAGTAACGCTCGTCGATGCGAATCGCTTAATCCTCGGGTGTAGGTGTGGGTGTGAATAGTGGTAAGACACTCATCAATACCCACACCCACACCCTATTTCCAAAATCTACAAACAGTACCGTTTTTACATTACTTTTTTCTATTCACAATTGATAAAATGAAAAATTTAATTCCATAGATATGTCTGAAAAACAAAAAAAAAACAATAATATATACTATATTATCAGCTGCATATTTTGAGAGAAATTCTTGGCTACTGAAGCATATGCCTCAACATTGTTTTTTTTTATATATATCCACAATCACGAAGTAATAAAACCTAATACTGAATAGCATCATTAACATTGCATATAATTTTGAGAGTTTTATACTCATTATATTTCTTTAAATTTGTCAATATAATTGAATACATATCATTGATAGTTTGCTATATTTTTTTTTACAGAAAAATATTTTGATAATTGGAGAACGTGCTTATCGAAAAGATTTATTTCATACAGTTATTCTTCATAATAATCGAATAATATTTATTCTTTTATTACATTTATTATCTACTCATAATTGATACATATGATCAAGAAAATTCAATTTGACCTTATAATAGATTTTCATGAATATAATCACATCAATATCTCAATTATTCTTAAAATGGAGATCTCATTTTCTACAAAAAAAACTCAATCTTCTAGAATTTGATAATTTCTCAAATCCTATACATCAACACTTACAATGATAGCAAGATTAATACGTTCGATGAATCAGTTTTTGTAATCAAATGAGAAGTTTTCATTAAAAGGAATTTGAGTTGATGCATTAACTTGTCTTGGATTCTTATATCAAGAATTTTGAACTCGAAAAATTATCAATATTAAGTTTCAAAACAATTTCACAAAGTACACTTGAAAAATCTCTTTTCGTTTCTTTTTGCAAAAAATTATTCACTGAAAGTTTAGTTATGTACGTGAAACTAAGAAATTTTAAAATCTTTTACAAAACAGAAAAGAAAGGCAATAACTGATAATTACTTTCTATAGTATCATCTGATAAATTATAAAATTTTCTGATTATATTTTCTTTTTCTTTTGAAATTTAAAAAGAAAAGCACGGTTAAGTTACTTATGTAATTTTACATTTCTTTTTATTTAAGTTCAATTTATTTATACTTTTTTGTATAATAGAAATGAATAAATAGAAAAAGCCTATCGTCTCAGAAAATTCTTTTTTTTTTGCATTGTTATTATCAACTAATAAGCGCTCGAAAACATCAACTATCGAATCAGTTTCTGGTATCGGAGTACGACTCATATACCGTCCTTATTTATACACTATAGTTCATTATCAAAAGAAAGTATTCAAGGCAGAGTGATAAAAAAACTACTAATTCTAAAAATCTATTTTTGAGACAAGAACATTGTATATTGCGAAATCATTATATTTTGGATTTATCGATAATTAAATAATTAAATACTTGTTCGACTGCCCTCATTTATAGAGAAACGTCAATTTTTTTTTGTTTTTCGTTTTGTTAGGATTTCATCAACCAATCAGTTTCATTTTGTAGAAGATGTTTTGAAAAATAAAATGCGATATAATGAGAAGATAGAAAAATAAATTAAAACAAAAACTACCATCGAAATAATAAAAAAAAGGTACTTTTTGAAGAAGAAGAAAAAAACATCTTTTGAAATTTCTTTCGTTTGTCATAGATATTTCAAGGATATTTAAATTTTTGAGATTTAGAAAAGTTTTAGGAGCAAAGAGAAGAATAAAACTTTATATTTTTCCTAAAAATGAAGCATTCATTCATAATAGGAAAATGAGTTAGGAAAATAATTTCTTTTTAAAAAAAGATCAAAAACAAAAAGAAAACTCAGCGTATAAATCACTATTGTATTGTATGTTGTCGTCGTTCGAGTATATTAATTATGATGATTACTGACTGATCTTAAAACATAAGATTTCTTTTTGTTAGTGTAATCCTCTTTTTAACAAAAGAAAAATAAAACAATATCCAGAGAACTTTGAACAATTTTCATTTAAACTTGAAAATTAAATAGAATCATCTCTTATAGTGATCGACAAATCTCATGATATTTCTATAAATATTATCTTAGAAGATAATGTAATTATGTAATAGTATTTTTTTCGTATAAATCAATCGATTTTCTAATAACTATTTATAGATATACGAATGAAAAGTAGATTCGATTTCAAAAAGAAAGAAAAGCTGAAAATAATTAGCACTAATATCCGTTTCAAATTAAAAGAAGGGTGAGTATTTTTGGAATAGTTTTTGACAGGAACTAGATAGAGATCTGCGATTTTCACCGGTTAAAAGAGGATATAAAACTTCGTCGAATTTTTAATACGGGATTTTTCTGACAACTTTACTCAGACTCTCCTACCAAGTCTCTAAAACAGAAAACATAGTGTATTGTAAAATTTTTCGAGTTTTAATTTTCAGTAGTGCATCAAAATCGTTAACTAAAGTTTAATAATCTATAGAAGTTTGGTGTTAAAATATTTAGCCAGTCACGAGTTATTAACATTATACTGTGTGTTTTCGGCAAATTTTTGATGAAAAATTGACTTTTTTTCTGATTTTTTAACGAAAAATCCACTTTTTAAACCTATTAAAACGCCTGCATTTAAGAAAAATCTGATGGCTGGCCTTGAGAAAACTTTTCCGAAAAATCCGGTATTCAAGAATCAATGCAGTTTCATTTTATCTTTTAAACGGTGAAAACCGCAGATTTGTATCTTGTTCCTATCAAGAATTCTTCCAAAAATACTCACCCTTCTTTTAATTTGAAATGGATATTAGTTTCTTCTGACATATAAAATTGAATAACTATTTATAGAATGATTATACATAAATTTAATAAAAAAGATTTCTATATGTCAAATACTCATGATCTCGAATAATTGTATGCTATAGGTAACAAAGTTAAAAGGGTGTGGATGTGAATATTCTCTGCAACATATCCACATCCTACGCCGACACCCAAATCATGATCAGTTTTTATTATTTTATAAAACCTAAGAAACAAACAGTGGATTTTAAGACTTTGAATACTGCATAAAATTTCTTCAATATCTTAAATAAACATAGCCTGGGGTCTATACTGAAATACTCTTTAATAAGTCTCGTCAATAGGAAAAAATTATTTTTATTAATATCCAAAATTTCATTAGTTTTTCTTGAGATTTTATTCTTAGTGTCATGAATATTCGTAAGAGATACTTGTTTATATATCTCTAATGACATATTTTGTTCTCGACCAATTCCAATTGAAACAATAGCATAAAATCTTCTCTTTCAAGGATAAGAAAAAAATCTCTTAAGACTACGATTGAGACAAATATTCCAAAGATTTCCCGATGAATGAAAGATTCGACTGAATTTCACATTCGATATTTAAAAAAATTACAATAAGTTGTGGAACACCATGAATATCTGTATTTATATGATTTTGTTTATTAGTTATATTTAATCGTTTCAAACTACGTGCAAGTTTTTCTTTTCTGCAACTCGACCTTAAAATATTTCATTTATTTAAAGACAAAAAAATTGAAAATAAAAACCTTTAGAGCGTCGTTTTATTTCATGTTGAGAACGACATCGACCAGTTTTCAATGGTTTATTTTGTTGTTTAAGGATACTCGTACTGTGAACAACATTATTATCACCACTAAGAGACATTTTGCTTTTCTTCTATCCAAATAAAAGTAATTATTTAGTATCAAAATTTTCAAATAAAATTTAAAGATTGATTTCATCAAAATCTATTTACATATATTCGAATATAGAACATTAAAAAACGTGTATTTTGAAGGAAAAAAGAAATAACGTCATTTTCTTTTGTAGTATTATTTTATTATTATTTATCATGTTTAATAATGATGATATTGAGTAATTTTTGATTTGTAATGAAAACAAAAATCATCATGCGATGAGCACGCGATCACTTTTTCATTCATTGAAAATATGGTTGTGTTCTGTCAGTACATGAATGGTGTGGGTGCTCTTATCTCTTTATTCACACCTACATTCCACCCACACCGCCCACACTCACATTTCAACTACACATCCACACCCCGCACACCCACAGCCACACCCACACCCACCCACACCCTTCTATAAATAAAAGGTAAGATCTTTTTAATCTATTTGATTTTACTGCATCTGTTAAACTTCAAATGTATAAAGAATATTTGTAAGACATCCAAAATATTCAAAATTAGCTGAAAAAAACAAAAAACATGTTTTTGATCATGTTAAATAGAGAATGACGATTATTATCAATGACTGTCATCAACTGATAAAATCTAGTCTGACTTGTAGTAAGAAAACTTGTAAAGATAGCAATACGCTATAAGTTTCCATTCAGGGGCGGCGGAGCGTTTTCGATTTAGGGGAGGCTCAAAGTTTTTTTCAAACAAAGATGTAAGAACAATATTAAAGTAGGTAGAAAATTTTGCAATTTTCCTATCACAACTTTCATGAAAGACATGCTTCTGCATTCACTCATTTGCATGCTTTTAGTATGATCAAAAATTCTATTACACTAGCGAAATTTATTAATTAATCATCAACATAAGCAGAAAAAACTTAAACCTTGGCGAAAGCAAATAAAAAAGTCATAAGTACAAAAACTATTACTCAAGTCCAAAAAAGGCTTTTCTATTCTGAATTTTTGAAATGAAATCGGAACAGATGCTGTTCAAGTCCAATTGATCCAATTTTTGTTTGTGAATATGAGGAATAACGAGATGATTAAAACGTTCTTGTGTCATTGTTGATCGTAGGTACGTCTTTATTCGATTCATAACACTGAAGCATCTTTCAGCCGAAGCCGTCGTAACAGGAACTGTTAAATATAAACGCAATAATTTACAATATTCATGAAACATAGTTTTTCCAATGGATTGTGCATTGAGTAGATCGCAAACAGTTTGAATTTTTGAAATTTTTTTTAAACCTAGATTATTTTCCCAGTTAATGGCTGCAAAATAATCAGATAACAAATTCAACTAGCATTTTAAACGTGGAATTTCAATATCATCATTTAAAAATTCAACAATACTTTCAATATTTAGATTATCATCTTCTTTCGTACTATTCGCTGCTGCTATGATAAATTTTTCTACTTTACATAACAACGGAAATACGGACTGTTGAAAACGTAAATCTAATGCATTTAAAACTTAAATTGACAACGTCAAAATAATGCTGTTGAAACATTTCATAGGGACTTTGATAAACTATTGGTGCACGTATTGCCTCAACAAATTTGCTTGGGAGCTTTCTAATACGTGGCAATACTGGTTCGTCTGTTAATGATTGATCTTCTTTCAAAATTGATTCATAAAACTTTTTAAAATAATCCACACATTTAATTCTCTCTAAATATTTTGTTAATGATTTAATTGCACATAAAACATCTTGTAAACAAATATCAATACGCTGTAATGAGCATGATATTTCTTTTGTAGTAGAAAAGACTAGATGGCCTAGAGAAAAAAAGAATGCATGCTTGTGTATTGAATTCTTAAAGTCAAGTTTTTTTTCCTTATTTTATCTTTCTACAAAAAATATCTCGCAAATGTAAAAGCATTTCCTTACTATTGAAACATCTGATCGCAGAATCACAAGATTAACAAGAACTTTCTCATATGACATTTGACTTATTAACCTTTTTGTTTTCAATCTTTTTAGACTAAATGAGACTTGCGATCACAAAAACTACTACTGTTGTTTTTTGGTTATGTAGAAGGTAGAGAATTGCACTCACTCAATTTCAATCCGAAATACGTAGAAAACTTTTGCATTTGCTCTAGATATCCGTTTGCCTTGGCAGAAGGCGGGCCATCTTCAGCACTAATTTCATCTAATGATATTTTAACTAAATCATAATTAACAACTAATGAATCCATTGACGATTCTCTCACCGTCCATCGAGTTGGACACAATGACTTTAAGTTTGGACAATAATTTGGCCCAGTTAATTTATCTAATAGGTGTAAACGTTTCGAAGACTTTTTCATAAAATTCACAATTTCATTTTTTATATCTAAGGTAGATGCCATAGGTGGTGATTCACGAGTTAAATCTTGTAGTGCAAGATCCAATGAATTTGCATTGCAATGAATGTAGTACGCCTTTGAATTTAAATTTTTAATTCTGGTTGATATGCCGGATAAATGACCTGACATTGTTGATGCACCATCAAATCCTTGTCCTCTACATAATTTAATATCTAAATCACATCGAATTAAAATATTAAGTATAACTTCTGTAATATGCTCTGCACTTTGAGATGTCAACTGGTATAGTCCAATAACATCTTCATGTACAATGAATTGATCATCAACAGATCTAATTGTAAAACATAGTTGTGCAACACCAGATTCATCAGTTGCTTCATCACATATTATACTATAAAATCTACGATCTTTAATCTAAATGATAAATAGACAAACAAATTGAATTAAGATAAACAGACGAATGAGAGAACCACTATATACATGGAGCAACCAGTCTCAGCTAAAACTTCGTTCTTTAGGAGTCTATCAGCTGAGCTTCTTTTGTTGTGCTTATGAGCTTTCTGTATAGGGACTCTGTTGTAAATATCAATTCCTATATGAATCAACCTTCACACGTCTCAACTAAGCGGAGAAAAACCAACCGGAGTTCTTACCTCTTTAACTATAATAATTTCCGAATAATAGTCAAGGATATAATTTCACATATTTCATTTATTATATCATGAGATAGATAATTTCCTTCATTTATCCACGATGATAATTCATTAACATTATCTTGTTTTAATTTTAATTTTAATAGTTGTATTAAATTTCCTTCTTCTTCAATGTGTCCACGTAGAGCCAAACATTGTCGTAGCAGAAATTTAATTGATTTTACTTGGATCAGCAGCATTCTTCGACGTTGCGCCTGCTGATGTTGATGTGCTGAACTTATTTGCGCTACTACGGGTGGTTTACGTTGTTGTTGTACTAAATAGACACAATCAGTATGATTTACGCTTTTCTCATGCTTTTCAAATTTAGCTAAGCCATTCTTCCAATTATTAAATCCACGCACTGTAAATGAATAGTCAGACATTTTATTCGCTTGTGGATGATAACCACTTTGATGAGCTTTTCGATAATAATAACAATAAACCTTCCCATAACTATAATATTGAAAAAAAATAAAAGTAATGATAAGTAGCTTTATAAGTATGAGTTTGATTTTTAGAAGGTTTTCGTTCATTTCCTTACTTGGCAATAAGAAAGCCAACCGTACTTATCGAACCATCCTAATGGGCAACTACGCGCATCATTTGTTGACTTAAGATCTGATTGCTTTTCTGGAACATAGCGACCATAATATGTGCAACAAAGTAACTCGCATTTAAATTGTGTTCCATTTTCAATTGTGATGGTGGTGGAAGTAGAAGTTTCTACTAATTCTGATGGCGAACGTTCTTTAGCTGGATTCACATTTTCTTCATCAGTGAAATTAATGGATGAATTGTTTGAACTAACTGCATGATTGTTAGCACCTTCACATATTTTTTGTTTTTTATTTTGAAAAAAAGACGTAATTTGACTCTGTTTTGCCGACATTTAGTTTTCACAAAAATTACTCGTTCGTTCAATTTTTTTTTTACTCTTCCATAATAATTTGAATATTCTTCTTCTTCTTCTTATTATTATTATTAAATATATACGTTTACAACAACTTAATTACATGCGTTTTGAAAGCATCAGCTTTCTCTTCCAGTGTGTTCAATTTAAAACAGAACAATAAAATGATAATTGATAAGTGCACCAGTTTATATATACATACTTGTTCTTTTTCTTTTTTCTTTTATCTTTTCTGAGAATACTCAGATAGATGACGAAACAAAACGGTAAACTGGACGAGATAGGTCATAGCTCATATTCTTCCGTAGCAGTATTGTAAGAAAAGATGAAAGAAAAAAAAAAGAACAGATATGTATACATAAAATTGCGCACTTGTAATTTTGTTGTTCTGTTTTAAATTGAATAAACTGAAGAAGAAAGCTGATGCTTTTAAACGTATGTGAATTAAGTTGTTCTAAATATATATATATTTAATAATAATAATAAGTGCATTCAAATTATTGTGGAAGCGTAACAAGACACTGAACTAATTACAATGTCCTCCCTATAAAACACAAAACAACGATTATTCTTTGTTTATCACTTCAAAATCTTAGAAAAGTAAAGCGGAGAAGATGACAATAATCTTAGTGGTAGATAAAAATACGCCGGACGCCATTGATATCAGTGGCGTACGCAGAAATTTTTCAAGGGGGGACCCGCCATGGCACAAAAAAATTTTTATCACGCGAAAATATTTTTTCCTGTACCCCCCTTCAGGACTTTTTCGTCTCAAGGGGGGGGGGGGGGGGGGGGGG
>CAJNSZ010000651.1:45267-62109 GCA_905329745.1 Rotaria sp. Silwood2
CCTCGCCCCCCCCCCCCCCACACACTTTACAAAAAGTAGGCGTTCTACCGAATTTTGAAGGTTTGGTACTGTTTTACCAAACGATTTTAAGTTCTGTGGTATGAAAATCGTTTCGTAATTTTCATACAGAACCTTTTTAAGTTCCGAAAATTGAAGAGGGTTTTGAAGTTTTACTACGAAACGCTCTAGAAGTTCTGTGCATCTTGTACTGAACTTTCGGTAGTTTCATATCTTTTGTACAAAACTGTTGACAGTTCTGTATAGCATTTAAAGACTCCGTATAAGTTCTACGAAGCCATTCATAGTTTCGTAAGTGCTCTAAGAGTCCCGGACACATTATACGAAACTAGCCACGGTTTCGTAAAAGATATACCCGACCATTACATCATTTACGAAACTATGAACAGTTTCGTGCAATGTATGCAGAACATTTTGATGTTTTACGAAACCATGGCTAGTTTCGTACAATGTGCCCGGAAGTATTAGAGCACTTACACAACTATGAATGGCTGCGTAGAACTTATACGGAACCTTTAGATGCTCTACGAAACTGCCAACTGTTTCGTAATATTTATACTGAACCTTCAGATAACTGGCAAAACTGTTAATGGCTTCGTATAAGATATACGAAACCATTATGTGACTTTTGAAACTATCAATGGTTTCGCAAAATGTGTGCGAGACCTTTGCAACATTAACGGAACTATGCATAGCTTCGTAAAAGATATGCCGAACCATTGGATCATTCATGAAACTATCGATGGCTTCATATCAAATATACGGAACCTTTAGATGTTCTACGAAACCATCAATGGTTGCGTACAATCTACACAAAACCACTATCTAGCTTTCGAAACTATCGACGGTTTCATACTATGTATACCGAACCTTCAGATAAGTTGCGAAACTGTTAATGGCTTCATAAAAGATATGCTGAACCATTAGTTGATTTACGAAACTGCCTATAGGTTCGTACAATGCATGCGGAACCATTGTACGACTTCCAAAACTGTCGATGGCTTCATATTATATGTACGGAACGTTTACATGCTCTACGGAACCATTATTGGTTTCGTACAATGTATACGAAACCATTATATAAGACTTACAAAACTATCAAAGGTTTCGTATAACAAATACGGGACCTTTTGATGTTTTACGAAGCCATTTATGCCACAGGTCGAAGATGTACGGCAGAAAACGGCCGGATCCGATGGATTTCCACGAAATTCCGGAAGCAGGATACCCACACCGGCTCCTGTCTCCGTTTCCGGTCTAGTTCCCACCTATTTCTGACCCGGAAACAATCTCCGGATACGGTTGCCATTTCCGGTCAGCAATGTCAAAAGTCCAAAAATTGTCCACTTTACCTAATGTCCGCTAAGAATATGTGGGACTTTACATATCGGATAAAATCTGATATATATATCCATATATACAAGTAGTCACAGAAAAAGAAAGAAAAAATACTTCACCAGCGGACATTTCATACTTCCAACGGATATTTCTTTTCATATGATTTAATTTTTTAACATATGTATATGAGAGACATTTGAATAGATTAAAGTCAAAGAGACTTAATGATATGCATAAAAATGACAAGAGCACTTTTGTTTCGTTCAGCGAATTTTTCTGTTCTGTAAGGTATTTTCCTTCTCATATGAACTGATTCATTCGGATAAAGATATAATACGCTTCGCTGAATTTAAGTCACATGATTTCATGCATAATTTTTCTCTTAACAGAAGGACTTTTCTATTTCTCAGCGGAACTTTCTTTTTACTTAGCGGACTTTACTATTTCAGAAATTGACCACTTTACCTAAAGTCGGCTAGTGAATAGAAGGACTTTACTAGTCAATCAAAAGAACTTAATGATATGCATAAAAATGACAAGAGGACTTTTGTTTCGTTCAGTGGATTTTTCTGTTCTGTAAGGTATTTTCCTTCTTATATGAACTGATTCATCTGGATAAAGATAGAATACGTTTCGATGAATTCAAGTCACAAGGATAAATCTATTATATATAATCATTTGTCGATACGTCTGATGTAGAACAGTATGCTTTTTTTGTTCCAATGGATATTTTTGTTCTCGGAGGAATTTAGCTTTCATATGATTTCGTTTTACTAAGATAAAGTAAGATATGTTTTAATACACAAACTTCTCTGCTTTATAAAGCATTTTTATTTCGATACCAGCTGGTTTCTTGATATAAATACAAGAAAAATCGAAGTGAATTTTATTCAAATCGATCAATCTGGTAAACTATAATAAATTATGGCGATAGGACATCTCTTTTCTTCTTCCAGCGAACTTTTCTGTTTTTTAAAGTATGTTCCTTTTTATAAAATATCATTAAAAGAGATTATATCAGAGTAATTTTTATGCATTAAAATTAAAGAGGAATTTTATCATATATACTTATATAGATATATTTGACGGACAACAGGATATGTTTTAGTTGCAGGAAACTTTACTCATCTGCAAAGGATTTTCCCTTTCATATGATTTTATATTATTGAGATGAATATAAGAGCGATTCGAATTTTTAAATTAAGTGGGCGAATCTATTAGATATAGAAAGAGTGCTTCATACATTGTGAAGTAATTATAAAATGCACTTTTCTCGGATTTGACAAAAGAAAAATCTTTGAAATTTTAGCATATTAGATTACGTAATTAGTACTAAATAATTACAAGGTTTCAGGACTGTCACTCTTGAAATGCATGCGATATCGTAACAACATGATTATATGGTATTTTTCCAATTTTTTCCGATAATCTCGATTATTTTTTATGAAATGATACAAATTTTGGAAATAAAAAAGGATTATGTTTATTTAGTTATCAATACTTGTTGATTTCAATATAAATCGGATCGAATAGTAATTGTAATTAGGTTGATATTTTATCTGTCATTTACAGACATAAAGAAACAGTAAATATGTTCTATTAGTTTTTGATTTCACCTTTAGTGGTTCTCTTTTAATGTATTTTTGCTTTCCAAATTTTTCTTCTGAGAGACCTTAAACATTTTCCATAGACCAAAAGTCAGCTAGTTTGGCAGTACAGTTTATTAGTTCAAGTATAGTGATAGAAGTATGGTTAGCAGCATACAAAGTCACCCGCATCCTTTTCTTTTGATCCTGATCATCCTAGAGAAACACATTTATTGAATTGCCTGTTTCTTTAACTGCTTTTCCTCTTACAACAATTCGAATGAATTTTTCATATTTGTCACTTGCAAAATGCATATTCCTACGACAACCATTACTTTGTAGTCTAAAATGAGTTTCAGTTTCAATCAAATTGAAAATGATCTTTGGTTCGGTCTTGTTGAATTAAAATATCAAAGTGATATTATAATCAATTAAAAAGAGAAAAGTCCTTCTGTTGAGAGCAAAGTGACACATGAAAATAGTAAAGTCCACCTAAAGTCCGTTGAATAAAAAGAAAGTTCTTCTGAGAAATAGAAAAGTCCTCTTATAAAAAATAATGATAATCCATTGAAAAGGGAAAAGTTCTTCTGTTAAGAGAAAAGTGACGCATGAAAATACTAAAGTACGCTAAGTAAAAAGAAAGTTCCGCTGAGAAATAGAAAAGTTGGGTGTACTATGAGTATGGCATAAATTTGGTGTTCTTATGATTGACTAGTAAAGTCCTTCTATTCACTAGCGGACTTTAGGTAAAGTGGACAATTTCTGGATCTTTGACAGCCCTCGTTATCGAAAGATGTAGGCTGGATTTCTTCTCTGATTTTGTGATCTTTCTTCACGAGTCTTTAGTGCTTGTTGAGATATATTCATGTGGTTGCGTTTGTTTTAATTCACTGTGTACACCGGAGACAGTAAGGGTCTATAAATAAATAAATAAATACGAGAAAGAACAGAGGAAAAAAGATGATTGCCTTGTCATGATTTGAAAAGAGTGAATTCTACATATAATCCAATCTTGAAGAAAGAAAAAGAACAAAAAATAATTTTCTTCATATGCGTGCAAGACACTTAGTATATGTATGTGCTTTTTCTTTTTCATTTTGTTTCTTTGGCAAACAAAATAAAGGTAAAGATAAGAAAAAGTAAAAATCTGTTGTGTACACACCAGAGGTAACTTTATTAGCTGTCGTACAAAAGTAACCTAACTTATTTTCACAACAATATATACAAATTACATTGAAACATTTTGGATTGTCACGTCAATTATATTAATTCCTGTGAATTATTCGGAAAACGTTAGTATTTCATTCGAAAATAAATTGCATTGTTAATCGAATTTTCACAATCAAAACTTATTAGAGTAGTTCTCTTATGACCAATAAATTATCTGAAGTTCGTAATTATTTCAAATTAGACTTATTAATTGCACGGTCACGCGTTTCACTTCGTCATTTGTTTAAAAAGCGTTATGTATTATTCAACAATGGTCAAGTGTGGAATGATTCGCCAACATGTGGAAACAACTATGTAACAAATGTGATTGCGAAAAACAAGAAAATTAATTTAACACCTGTACAAAAGACATCTGTTTCTAATGGAAATTCAGATGAATGGGATGTAACAACTTTAACTACTCTTCTATTATTTATTGATCGTTCAAAAACATTAAGCACAAGTGAAATACAACAACTTGATCAGGAAGAAAAACTTTTGCAACAATTAAGAGAAATTCGAAATAAATTAGCTCATAATGCAACAAAATCTGTTGATGATGTACAATTCAATCAATTATGGACTGATTTAGCAGCAATTCTGGTTGCATTTGGCGATGTTGACACAGAATTAGATAAACTAAAGGATGATAGTGTGTTTGAATCGTCTAAACAACCAATAAATGAAGAAAATATGAAAGAAGCATTACGTTTAAATTCACTAGGAACACAAGCTCATAAAGATGGAAAGTATTCTGAAGCAGTAACATTCTATACTAAAGCAACAGTTTTACCAGGTGTTTCAAATCATGATCGAGCCATTCTTTATTCGAATATGGCCGCCAGTCGTTTATCATTGCATGAACAACAGGAAACTTATTCCATCACATTTGAATCTATTGATGCAAAAGATGAACGATATCGCGCATTGCAAGATGCTAAACAAGCAAGAAATCTTTGGTCAACATGGTGGAAAGGACATTTTCGTGTTGGAAAAGTCCATGCTGCTTTAGATGAACATGAAAAAGCAATTAATTCATTCGAACGAGCATTTGCGCTTGATCCTACGAAAAAGGAGATTCAAGAAGCATTGGATGAAAGTCGTATAATCTTAAGTCGGCAATCGCAACAAGAATATCTAGATCCAAGACTGTACACGAAAACAATTCCTGAAATTTTGAATGAACTACAACAAAAATTTGGTACAGATCCAGAAACGGTACGAAAATATCATAGCTTAATCGAGGAAATAGATCCATCACGAGCTGACGTATTGGAAGGACATAAATATGAACTTGGAGATATTGATGTTAAACAAGACTATGAGCAAGCTGCTAAATATTTTGCTAAAGCAGCAAGTCAGGGCATCGCCGAAGGAATGTACAATTTAGCTCGATTAACTGATCGTGGCTTAGGTGTAAAGAAAGACCATAATTTGGCTCTCAAACTACTTGAGCAAGCAGCCGCACAGCCACCACAAAATCCCATATTTAAACAGTCTCCAAATGTTGGTGTAGCCGAAGCTGAACATGCTTTAGGGGTTAGATACTTCGAAGGTATTACCGTCCGCAAGGATCTATCAGTAGCTGCCTACTGGTACCAACGTGCTGCTGATCATGGGAATGCTCTGGCTGCCAACAATTTAGGTTCAATGTATCTGGATGGCCTTGCGGTTGACAAAGATCTTGAAAAAGCTGAGCAATTATTGGAATTGGCAGCAAGAAGAGGAGATCCACTTGCTATGCTGACTTTAGCAGAACTTTTGTTGTCTAAAAATAATTTTCAAATGGCAAAAATTTGGTATGATCGAGCATGTGAAGCAGGCAATGTTGTAGCTCAAGAGAATCGTGATCAGTTTGCAAAAAAAATAGAAGAAAGTCAACAATTTATAAGTCAATGTTCACCGAATAAATTGGAAGAAGCTAATGCAGTGGAATACTTCATTGGCTTGTTTCGAACTAAGCATGCTCCATCAGTACTGTCTGATCATTCATACATAAAAGATTATAAAATGTTAAGTGAACATGCCAATCGTGGTTCAATAACGGCTAAACAACTTTGTGATGCATTGGACAATTTTGCACAAGCGCTCAACATACTCTTGCTTTCTGAAAGTTTAACAGAAAAACAAGAAGACATGTTTGTCCATGAACTTTCACAATGCTATCGTATTGAACATATTGTAGCTCAGATTCCATGTCAACTGCATAAAAGAGTTAGCGAAGTGGTTGATCGAGTACTTTGCCGATGTACTAAAGAATCGAATTCTATTGCTTCACAACTCGATGAAGATGTCAGATTATGTTACGCTACATTACATATGAATTCATATGAATTAATTGATCAATTTCTTGCTCCATGTAAACAAAAGTATCCAAAATCAATCTATTTCTTCCTAGCAAGCGGGGCAGCGAATGGTTTTCTACGTCGGCCTGATATCGGTTTGTATAATATTAACAATGGACTTGAGATAGAGCCAGACAATTGCGAACTTTTGTATCATAAAGCTGTTCTGTTGCGTCACTTAGGTATAGATATCGATGAAGCAATCAAAGCCTATCAAACATTTCTCAGAGTTGCTCCAAAAGATCATCGTAAAGTTCCCGAAGCATATTATGAAATGGCTATCTGCTATATTCAAGGTTATACGCCCAACGTTGCAATAGACTGGGTCAAGAAACTGTATGTGGAAGGCCAACAGGCAGAGAAATTGCAATTACCATGTTTTTTGCCTTATAAATCAGACAATATTGCATATTTAAAGCCCATGTTTGATATGGAATTTGTACAAAATACAAAACCAGTTATTGATAATAATCGTAAACAACGCCTTACTGATCCTCATAGAGTGGAAGTTATTGAGAAGCATCGTGAATGGGAGGGCAAAACATTACAAGAAAAACATAATCCAGGTTATACGGTTATCTCCTCCACTCTCAAACCTCGAGTTAAAAAGCAAACAGCCAAATCATTAATTGGTTTGAAACCAATTGCATTAAGAGAAATGGATCCAACAAAAGATCAAGTTTATAATGGATATGTGCTTTCTGTAACAATCATTGACGAAACATACTCATGGATTCCATCAATTCACCTAGTAATCGAAGACGAAAATTTTGATTGTGAGCGAATGCTCGTTTATAATTTTCCTGAAGAACAAGGTGAATACTTAATTAGTAAATTGTACACTATTGGAAGTAAAATGGATATTATCAATCCATATTTACGAATAGGAGCCAATGATATGAAACCAACTATTCGTGTTGACGACTTTTCTTCCATTGTAATGCAAAGTGAATCTGAACGGATATTGAATATGTGTCGATATTGTTGCAAAGCAAATGCATCTAAGATTTGTAGCCAATGTCAACAAGCTCATTATTGTTCAAAAGAATGTCAAATCATGGACTGGAAATTATATAAACATAAACTTATATGTAAAAATAAATGAATACGATGTAGGAATCATACTTTGTTATAATTATCTAGTTTCATGTAATTTAGTCAAGAACTACAAATTATAATGAATAAAACATTTGTATACTTAAAATACAAAGATTTAGGTTGTCTTTACGATCAATAATTTTTTTTTTATGATTTCTGTCTACAAAAGCGCTTACGCAGAATATAAAAGGTGCGGGTGGGAGTGGGGTGTGGGTGTGAGAGTTTGGGTGTGTGAATGTGAGGGTATGGGTGTGTGGGGTTTGGTTGTGATTGTGTGGGTGTGGGTTCGGTTGTGGATGTGGGTGTTTATCGTGTCTCGATACAGTCTCACCTACACCTACATCCACACCCACACCCCACTCGAAATCATTCCCAAACTGGGATGATTTTTATTCAATTTCCATTGAGTCATTATTGAGAAAATAGTTCAACACTGTTATGCAATATCTCTATAGACAAATGGAATAATTTTTGTACGATCTGGAATTAGGTGTTTTAAAAAAAATTCCATAACATTATGCACATATAACATTTCGTAGAAACGAAGTTGAAAAATTGTGAAACTCTTTATTGAAAATAATAGATGCAAGATGATTAAGTGGTGAAGGAAGTTATAACAAGAAAATATTATTGTTTCGACAACGTTGGCTTCTCAAAGGATGTCCGGAAAAACGAAATATTAAAAATTTCATACCTTCGATAAATCTTAATGTGAACTCAAATCCATTTAAAGTTTTCACTAGAGTACAATGTAGTATCTATAAGGAGGAGAGTGATTAAACGTTGGAAGAAGCATTTGGAGAGATCACTCTCATCAAGTGAATTTAATAATATCTTAAATAAATTTGAGTTAATGAAATTAAATATTTTATAGGCACATACGGTTTATTTCAATATTGAGAATAGTTTATTAGAATTTATTACGTATATTAATGATGAGCGTCTATTTTCTTTCATATATAAATTAGGAAAATTAATAATTATGTTTAAACAACTCATACGTCAATTTTTTTCTGATAAATGTCAACTAATATTCCTTCGACTTGATATTGTCGATGATGATCCTCCTATTAATATTCATTAGTGTTTAATATTGTCTTTTCATTCTTCTACAACTTCAATTTCGAATAAGTTTCAATATAGTTGTTTGACACTTCGTTATTTATATATTCGTATTAAATATAGCTGTTTTCTTGAACATCTTATCGAACATATACCCAATGTTGAACGATTGTCAGTTATTTTTAAAAGATCTATCAATATTGAATCTCGATCGAAATCAAATATGGAAATATTAAGAAAATCAAATGGAAATTGGTTTGAACAGGTAAGATGAATGTATATATATTATCATTTTTCATCTTTATTTTTAATTATTTTTAATAAAATCAATTCCGATATGATTTCTATATTTGTAAATCTATTTTATACATTATTCGATTATTTTTTTTTCCAATATAATTCTTTCAGTTAATACTTTATTTCAAGATTATTAGTGCAGCAATATTTTGTAATAAAAGAGAAATTCTAATTGGATAGGAAATTTAAAACAAGAAAAAAGAGCTATAACTAAAAATCATTCTAGGAAAAATATTAGACCTTCGAAATTGTCTCTGGACAGCATCCTATATGGTAAGGCAGTCGAAAGTTAGGATATTCGTTTTCTTCAATTTGTAAAAAAAATTCGTATGACAATCTATGAGAAAATTTTGAATATTTACGTAAGAAATGACATGTTTTATTTTTCGAGATCGACTTCAATAATTTAGTATCGAATCTACTTAAAAATAAATTATACTTAAAACTGTTCAGGTAACATGACTTTTCGAGAACGATTGCATATACATATTAACATCATATGAAAGTTTGACAGAAAAAACAAAGTAGTATGTGCAACTAATTAGAAGTGGTTAACGTATGAGTACGTAGTTATACTCGAGAAAACTCAAAATTTGTCACTGTCGGAATAATTTGCAGATGCGTTTTAAGTGTCATTCTCGTCGCTTTACTGAAATAGAATTATTTTTTCATAATTGATAAGATTTATTCAATCTTAAAAGTTACGTTTATAGATACTCAAATCCTCTTCATACTTCTGATGTCCCTCTAAAAAAAGAAAAGATCTGTAAGACTCACTCCAGGATTTATGATAAAAACTTGACAGATTTTTGACGTCGCGTCACTATTCTAGTAGAGACATGATCTTGAACATCTCTGATATATGTCTTAAAAAATAGGAAGAAAAGTAAAAGAAATAAAATCAGAAATTTTATTTTGATAATCACAAATGTTTCATTTTATTAGAATATAAATAATAGTTATTGAGAAAACTAATTTCTAATAAGATTAAAACATTCAAAAAACAAGTTTTCTTATTTGTTTTTCTTTTCTACTAATTCTAGGTACCAAAATTGAATTATTTTACTTTGAAAACTATACTTGATAATGATAAAGAGTTAGACTATTTGAAATGGATTCTTAATAATTTGAATCATATAGAAAAATTGAAAGTTCATCTTCCAATAAATCGAATGGATTCATTTTAAGATACAATGGTTAAAGTACATGTTGTTGATGCAAATTTTATCCGTCAATATTGTTTACCTGATATAATAACCAATATAAAATCTTTTCATTTTTATATCATATCTCAATGTCAATTATTATCGAATAATATTGAAAAAATAATAAATTCATTTAAAATTGACCAATTTTTTATTTCACGTCAATTGACAAATGTAACTTGTTTCACTGATCGAATTATGTCATATCAATATCTTTCTTCTTCTTCTATTGTTAATATATCTCCATCTATTAATCGTTTAATGTAAGATAAACTTTTTTTTCATAAGAATACCTATTATGTAGTTTTTATTTTATATAATTATTTTCTTTTAGTTTTTCTCCAAATGTTTTTACTTGGCCATATATTCAACATGTTTCGATTAACTTAGATCCATCTGTTTATTTATTATTTGAACCATTTGATGAAATATTTCCTAATAGTTCTCATATTAAAGTTTATACAGGTTAGGATTTTATTATTCAATGATTTGTCTTTAAACAATACTAAAAACGAAAGAAATAATTTACGAATAAATTAAATGTTAAGAATTTAATTTTTTGACAAATTCATCTAAATTCTTTTGTTTTATTTAACTCATTCTAATTAATTTATGTTGAATTTACAAGGAGAAAAAAAATATGAACTTTTATTGAAAGAAATATACATGATAAAAAGTATTTATCGTAAAAAAATAATATATATATATTCTATTTTTAACAATATTTTATGATAGATTTAAAGAAAAATCATATTCATTTATTTTTATTTAGAATCTTATAGAGATCTTAATCAGTCCGGTATATCTCGGTCGTTAAGAATACCATTTCAAATAGGACAACGTAAAGTGACTGATATTCAATTTCGAAATGTCACAAGACTTGACTTGGGAGTTTGTTTTAATTGTAGCATTAGTAAGTATTGTTTACTTTTTTTTTCTTTTCATTTAAGTAAAAATAGGTAATTAAAATTTATCTTTTACTTTAACCAATATTTTCGAATATACAAATATAAAATAGTTGAGATGTATTTCTTCAATTCAGATTTATCAAGTTAAAACTTTGTTTGTTGTTTTACAAGAATAATAACTGATGCAGAAGTTCGGGTATAAATGTCTGTCTTATTCTTCAGAGAAAATATGCTTCAGATAAATAAATAAATAAATAAATTTTCTTCTATTAAGTATAAATCCCTAGGCATTCATTCGTTCTCTGAAATCGTTAAATCTTGCCTCTCAACTACCTTCATCATCTGTAATGACCACTATACTCAAAGTAACGACTACCAATCCAGATAAATCGGAGAATTCTTTCAAACGTCAAAAACTAGAAATATCCAACGATAGATTTCTGGTACAAGCATTTTTCGAAGCAGAGACACTAAAACAGATACGCCGTCGCACTTTCTTGGATTGGCTTTATAAAAAGTCGCCGTCTCGAGCACAAATGATCGAAGTTGGATTTTTTCACTGTAATGTCGATGATGGCGGGATATGCTTGTGCTGTAATCTCATCTGTCAACAAGGGCCGCCAAATGCAGATGACTCATGGTTAGTACATAAAATCCTGTCACCCAAATGTCCCTATGTAGTAGGCATGCTAGCACGTCGCGAAAGGACGTCTCTAGTGATTGTGAATGAAAATTCCGCTAACAATCAGCCGTCAGCTATACCAGGTATCGAAGCGCTTCGTTCAAATGACATTGTATCCACCGTAGCTTGCCACAGCGCATTTGTCAAAATACCGAGATGGTATGCATCGTTTGCCAATTGTCCCAGGGAACAGCTATCTGCTGTCGATGAACTAGTTCGAGCCGGATTCTTCTATACTGGTAAAAACACGATTGTGATGTGCTTTTATTGTAATGGATCGCTTCAGAACTGGGGTTCTAATGATAACTCAATGATCGAACATGTGAGATGTTTTTTCTCATTGTGCCTATGCCAAGCAATTTTGCGACGATGATCTTTATCGAAAAATTGAGGAATCAAAACGACTGGCTCAAGGTTAATGAATATGCCATTAGTTTGAACAATTTGTAATAGGCAAAATTTATGTGACACATGAGAAGTCTTGAATTTTTACAATGTGGATGTCCAGTAATTTTCTAGTTTCTTTCGGTTGTTAAAATTTGTGAGATTTCTTAGACTTTAAAACTATGACTCGCTAGGAGCATCATAAAAACAACAAATTTATGCGGAAATTTAAAACTGTCAAAGGTTTCAGTCATTTTGAGAATTTGAATAATTGTACGGATTGTGAGCATGTCGACAGTGTCAACAATAGGTATGCTTTCAGTAGCATCACTAATGGAACCAAGTATAGCCTTTTGAGCTCGTTTTAGATAGTTATATAAACAAAAGTATCACAGGCATTGACAAAAGAACGATTACCTATGTATTGGTAGATAAAAAGTTTTGTATTTTGTTATCTATATACTTAGACATAGTGCAAAGTAGAAAAATGGCTATGTACAATGATCTAGTTGAATAATAATCGTTGCTACAAATTTACTAGTGGAATACTATTGATTGATGTATTTATTTGCTGAAAACTTATTCAGATGTTATTTCTCACTTTGTTAGCAAAGAATAAATGTTTCCTTTTCTATCAAGTGGTAAATCAGCCAGTGCTATAATTGTAACGAAAAGTATTTATTTAAATGACACCCACACCCACACCCACACCCCTAAGTCAAATATTCTTCATACATTGTGTCATAAACAACATCTGAAAAAGGAGAGCACAGCGATGCTAATCAACCTCAAAAAACACCCTCTCACTTCAAAAAATCCAAATAGTTCTCAATGATCCTAGTCATCTTCAGAAAACATTCATCGTTTTGCAATCTAACATATCCCAAGCAAACTGATTATAAAATTAAGCTTCGATTCCACTTCGACTAATATCCTAAGTTCTATGAACAGTGGCCACCAGCCAATCTCTAAAGCGCACAGCCATCATACGAGGGGCTTCTACCCCGTTATTCTGCCTTCTACCACTCCACTTCCCAATTTTACTCGACCAGAACAATCTAAAATTGCTTTGGATTCATAATATTTTGATTTCACTCGAATTACAAACTAGGCCACATGATGTTGACTATCTGAGTAACAGTAGAAAGCCGCAGTGGTACACGTTGCCAACCCATACCCTAGGATCTGAATTTTCTTTTCGAAAATTTTACAGTCCGACTAGAACATGAGCCCTCTTCGGAGTCTCTTGAGCAAGGACGAAACCGATCAGGGTTGCTCTCAACACGCCCACACACCCGCGCCCATACTCACCCACACCCTATCTGAAATAAATCTAGAAAAAACACTTGAAGCTTTATCTTTGTTAAGCAAATAGACCAGAAACGAAAAAAAACGAGAAAAAGCGTCATTAGATTTGTCTCTTTCTTTCTTCGTTTATAAATATGGTTGGTTTTTATTCTTTTCTTGTATTCTCTTTTTTCTTTTTCGCTTACTTCAACAGAGTGTGCCCATGTGACTTCATTCCTCTTTAGGCTTTTATTATATTCATGAGTCTCAAGAATATTTTGTTGGTATATTTCATGAATATGGATGTAGCAAAATCAACCTTAGTCAATTTCAATTCTTGGGGTTGACCTGAAATTGATGGAATTTGCTTATGATGTCGTACGGAAGTTTCCATGAGTGTGTTGCAAGCATACCAGAAAGCAAGCATTCAAACTCATATTATTGCATACGATTCTCGCTGCAATCGAGCAAATCATCAAAAAGTGGAGCACAGTTCTGAAATTTATATAAGACATCATATACAAATCCAGTCAGTTTCAACTGAACTTCAATTTCATGAGTTGAAATTAGAGTTAACTGGAGTTGGATCTGGTGAATCACTAATCATGAAGGTATATGAAGAACGATTATTAGGAAACCCAATCGCTGGTATTTCAATTTTTCTATTCGTCGAAATGCTGAACACTGAAGACCTTATTCATCATCTTTAGACATGTGACTTTTCAGGTATTTTTAACTTTAAATGTGGGTGTGGATTTTGGTGTGGTGTATTGTTTATGTAACACACGTACACTCACACCCACACGCAGCTAATTATTCCGCAAATTGTCAAGCAAACGAGTACATCTCAATTTCAATGTATACCCAGGTCGAGAAATCATATAGAAAGATCTTGTATGATCGTACGTCTGATCTTGTAAGATCATACAAAAAATCGTCGTCTCCAAAATCTTACACCAATTTGTACCATAAGATTCTCGAAAGATCTTACTATTACATAAGATTTCCTATACTCTTATAGTCATATCTTAGAATACAGCACGATCTTTCAAGAATCTAATGGTACGAATTGACCTAAGATTTCTGAGACGACGATTTTTTTGTATGATCTTATATGGTGTTCAAAACCTTACGTCCGATTTTTCGACATGGGTGTAGGCGGGACTTTACAGACTCCAAGTCGATGCACAGGTGAGTTTTCAAATAGGTATGTATTATGAAAACAGCATGAAAACACTGCATACAATGGAAGCAAAATGTCCTACTATATAACATCAAAATACATCCAAAATAGCACCAAAATGTTAGCCGTGTTTCAAGCTGTCGTTCCATATCTGTTAAAGAATGGTAAGTCGAAAAAGTCATTGGACCAATTTCTGGTCAGACGCGCCCCGCCCTTTTTTGTTTTCAACATCCGGAATTGTAGTTCATACAGAGTTGTGCATACTCTGAAGCTTTATATGTTCTGGAGCTGTCAGGATCTGGATTCGAAGATAGAAAAGGATTAAAACATCATACGTCATTAGAAGAGACTACATGACTGTTTTCCCTTTCGTCTTCCTAATGCAATCAAAAAACTTTTTTTTCACATCAAAATTTCAGAGTATGCACAACTTTATATGGGCTACAATTCCCGATGGTGAAAACAAAAAATTTACTTTTTAGAATCTTGGGTTTTCCATACGATCTCTAGAAAACCTTTGATACCTGACCATATCCTTTTGAACTGTTGAAGCTGCTACAAGAATGAACGTTCAAAACTGTACCTTGGACGAAATTTTAAGTGTCACGGCATGGGATTTACAGGAGATATGCATATTGAAACGGACATCCATGAATACAGGGGTTCTCTGAACCAAAGAGCCACTTTTGACACTGTTTCTCACTTAAAATCAAAACTCATATAATGTATTTTGTAGCCTTCGATGCGCCTACAGAACTGTATTTAGATTGAGAATACAGATGTTCGATTGATTGTGTAGAATTGGTGTGGTGTCGATTGTATTATCAAGCTTCACAGTTAGGGATTCGCCCAGAAAAGTGACCTATAAGGTACTCTGAAGAATTCGAGTATAGGCTACGTGATTCAGTTCTTTACACTCAATACGAATCTGGTATCAGAATTACGATTTTCAAAATTTTTACTTGACAATAATCGCAATTATTTCAGGTCGACACGTTCGGAATTGCACTCTATGAAAATGCATTTTAAGAGACGGCCTCTTTGGACGATCTTTTCAATCAATGGTAGTGCGTTTTATAGATGATGCCTATGGGCGACTTCTGAGAAAGTTTTAATCTTGTCATGTAAAGTCTCAAGAAGAACCAGGCATATTATTGCAACAGAGTATGAAATTCCATGTAAACTTGGGGTAATAGTGATCTGATGGTCTTCTCCTTTGTAAATGAATCAATAAACAAATATATACCGAAGAATGCAGAAAAGTGTGAATTTTTATCTGATCTATAATAGAATAAGATTTCAGGGATGCCAGATTTGTGGACTTATCCGGCGAGATCCTTTCGGCGATTAACATATCGTAAATGATAATTTTAATTATTTACTATCATGTTGACTTTTGATTACTTTAATTTGTTTGGACCGTGAAGAAAAAGGTGGAATAATGGAGCTAAATAGAAGATACATTAATCGATAGGTAAAACTGATGAAAAAATTCACTCTTTTTCCTTTGAAGAAAACTCTGTCAGTAAAATTCATATTGTTGAAATTCTTGGCGCCATCAACCTGAAATACAACTGCAGGCTTTCGTCTTTTCGGCTTGCTTAACAATAATCCCTTCGTTGTTTTAGAACAAAAGGCCTATGTTGAACGAGCTTTGTTTCTGGATATTTTAAGCTTCAATTTAAGTATAATAGAACAAAGCAAACAGTCAAAAAGTAACTCGTATCGAAATTCTTCACTACCGATTACGTTCCGTCGAGTTTCGTTCGAAAAAAAGATATATGATGATATTTTTTTTCAGGAACTCTGTCCCGTATGTTTTCAACCTCATCTGTTTTTGTTGGTCTAATGTATCAGGCTCCTGAATAGTTGGACAGACAAATTCAAGCATTTTTGTTTGCATGATGCTTTCTTTTACTAAAGATAATTCTTATTGTAGATACATCTTGAAAATCAACAATATGGCGAGATGGGAAATTATAGTGCAAAAAAGTGGAGTCACTGATGTCATGAAAACAAATATATTGAGCGCAATAAGTACTGTGATTGATCTACATGGATCATCAAACAAGAGTGACATCGCTGAAAATGTTAAAGACTGGCTTAATGAAACTTATGGAAAACCTTGGGTTGTAATGTCGGATTTTTTTTAAAGTACTAACGACCATTTTCTGAATAACTTTTGATTACTTTGAGTTATCGAGCTGCGGTTTTCACCATTCAAAAGAGCAAGCCGGGGG
>CAJNSZ010000652.1:0-61904 GCA_905329745.1 Rotaria sp. Silwood2
ACTGCATACCAGTGGCCTCTACATGTTTCATAGATCAAATCTTTCGGAACAGTAGGGGCTGACTCGTAGCGTATGAGATAGTGGTGCAAAATATCCTATTTTAGCTAATTATGGTCCAGATATATTGTCAAAATCTTGACAATATTCAGAACTTCTAATAAAAAATTTTATCTATCAATAATCATTGAAGTATGCCTTATCATTTGATGCAAGTGAGTTCTTTCTAGATTGAAAAAACGTTTTTGACCATCAGACCCCTGGAGGGGGGTACGGGGACACGGAAAAAATTTTCTTTACGCTGAACATCAACTCTATATGGACTCTTTTAGAGTTTCACCCATACATAATATATGCATGATTGGGAATGACATTGATAAAAGAATTTCAAAATAAAAGAGGATCCTAGTTTGGAACCTTATCCCCGTACCCCCCTCCAGGGGTCTGGTGGTCAAAAACGTTTTTTCAATCTAGAAAGAACTCACTTGCATCAAATGATAAGGCATACTTCAATGATTATTTATAGATAAAAATTTTTATTAGAAGTGCTGAATATTGTCAAGATTTTGACAATATACCTGGACCATAATTAGCTAAATAGGATATTTTGCACCACTATCTCATACGCTACGAGTCAGCCCCTACTGTTCCGAAAGATTTGATCTATGAAACATGTAGAGGCCACTGGTATGCAGTTTTTGAGAAAGTTTCACGTTGTTACTCAATTGTCCTGTGGCGCAGGGTTGAGCACACTGAAATGTTGCTTTTTCAATAAACAGCCTGGACCTGTGGGAAACCACCTTTTTTAATTATAAACTAGCTGCAGTCAAACTTATCGATTATAAACTATTGAAGACCATCCATAACTGTATTGAATTATGTTTGAAAATGAGATTCAAATATATTTATTGTAGAGCGCCATAAAGCTCCCAGTATTCATAAATTCCTATGGATTTATACCCGATATATGGGCCCTTATTACATGAAAACTCAATGAAAAATCAACTTCCTATATATCATTCGATGCGCCTTAAAATTCTCTACAAAGTCATGTATAGGACATCCTTGTGACAACCAGATCACCAAATTCGACAGGGTTCTTTGGTTTATTGATACAATATTGAACAAGAATCAAAATACACTAAATGATAATGATCATAGATAGTATTTATAATCTCTTACACTGTTGTTTGAACTGTGTTTTGATACATAATCGTTCGGATTATAATCACCATATAGTAACTATATTATACCGACAGGGAGATGCAGATGAATTCTCTTTTTGCTAGACCCCAATTGTGGCAGATTTAGAAGGGAGGTATTTGAAGCGATTGCACCTCTCTTCTGCAATATTTTTCTGTTTGCTCATTTCCCAAAATAACTTCATCCTACATTTTCGTAATTCTGAAAATATTATAAAAAAAAGAAATTTTGTTACTAGCACCACGACCCTCTACCAAATAAAAAAAGAATGAACTTTCGATCATCTTCTTTGTATGAATTATCGCATAAATTCATAATATCAATTGAATAATAATCTATTTCATTTAATTAATTATTTAAAAAAAGAAGAAACAATTGAAAATAATGGTTGTCTAGTAGCGATAACTATAACAATGGTTACCAACTTGTTTTTTTTAAATAGAGGTTGTTGCCTCTACAAATTGTAACGCAATGGCAAGATGAAAAGAAAAAACTTGTAACTATTAGTTATAGTTATATTAAATTGTTGGTTATTGTTTTATCAACATGTCTGAAGAAGAATCCGAACATGAAGACGCTGAAGAAATCGAAGCAGAAAATAAATCAGGTTTGTTTTTTTTATTAATTATTTATTTTAATTTAACAAATATAAAATATTTAAGAAAATGATGGTGAAGAAGAAGGAAAATCTGAACATAGTGAAGAAGAAGCTGAAGAAGAAGTAGAAAAATTCATTGAAATTCTTTTCTTTTTTTGTTTTTTAATGAATTTATCTTGTTTAGGTACGTGAAGAAGTTCCATTAACGGATGAAATTATTGCACAATCACTTTCATTACTTGCAAAAACAGGAAATGGGTTATCACATGCTTATACTCGTCTTGAAGCATCAAATAGGTAAAATTTAATTTCTCCTTTTTTTTTTTTGTTTTATTTCCAATTGCAAGTGAAATATTTTATTTTAATTCTAGGAATTTAACGGATATAACACGTCTTGAACCATTTATTCATTTACGTTTTATTGATGTATCAAATAATCGACTTCGTATAATAAATTCATTAAATCGTTTAAAATTTTTATTAACACTTAAACTTGATTCAAATGAATTATCAACATTTGATTTACCACCATTTCCATATTTACAAACACTTAGTTTAAGTAATAATCGTTTACGATCAGTTCTTGGTATTGAACAACCACGATTAGAAACACTTAATCTTAATCGTACGTTTTCTTTTTTTTTTGTAAAATTAACTTTGTTTTTTTTTTGTTTTGTTTAGATAATCAAATTGATACTTGTACGGGTCTTGAACAAAGTAAATTACCAAATTTAATAACACTTGAAATGCGAGAAAATCGTTTAACAACAACGAAAGGCATAGCATTACCTAATTTAAAAAATTTATTTATTGTACATATTAAAAAAAAAATTAATATTTTATTATCTTTCATTCTATATAAATTAATTTGTTTTCTTTTTAGGCAGCTAATAATATAACACAACTTGAAGATTTACAAGAATTAAGTCGTTTAACAACACTTCATTTACGTGATAATAAACTTGATTTATTAGATGGTTTTAGTGAAAATATGAAACAATTGCAATATATCAATTTACGGTATAGAAACTAATGAATAGATTTATTTCTTTGATATACATATAAAAAATTTTAGTGCGAACAATATTACTGATCCAGAAGAACTTAAAAAAATGGCTGTATTACCAATGTTAAGAGCGCTTGTTTTGTTAGGTAAAACTATTGAATAAAACAAAAAGATATTTATTTTAATAAATATTTTATTTAATAGAAACACCTTTATCTGAAACTGATTCATATCGAATGGAAGTATTAGTTGCTCTTGATAAACTTGAACGGTAGAGTCTTTTATTCTTTATCAATTTTACTTTTTATTCAAATTGATTTATTATAACAGATTGGATAAAGATCAATTTAATGAAGATGAAAAACATGATGCACAAGAAGAACAAAAACGTCGTGCTGAAGAAAATCGAGAAGTATATGAAATTTTTAGAAGAGATCTTTTCTTTTCCTACATTTATTTATTCTATTTAGGCAACAGCTGATGATGGTTCAAAACTTGAAGGTGCTGCTGATGAGGAACAATAAATTGCCTTTTTCTTTTCTTATATTTGTGTGTAGTATGACAACAAGAACTATTTTACATCCAAATAAATCATTTGTTACAACAATATCTCCGATCGGCATTAGCCTAATTTTATTTCTATATTTTTTATCTGTCTATAATTTTTCTTTTTCTAAAAGTAACTTCATCAACAAGTTCAAACAATATACAAAATTAAAAATAAATATCGGAAATAATCATTACATCGTTCTAAATAAATGCTTATTCACCTTGATGTACAAATTGCATCATATTTAGACAAATATATTTATTAGCCTTGGGCTGATTACATATATATATTCGGAAATGAATTAAGACACATGTTCATATAGACATTTTTTTTCAGAATTTAATATTGTTGAGTCAATCAATCATTCGATTTAATAAAAAAAGAAAAAGAATAAGACAAGTGACTAACATGAGATGAATATGACTACTTAGATGATTAGACGAAAAGACAAAAAGACCACAGGGCATATAGAATGAGTAAAGTGATTTTTCAAAAAGCCAAGATGAAAAATATCATCACGGAGACGAGTCGAATTTAATATAAACCCGAAGAGGATGCTTATTTGTCTCAAGATGATAGAAAGACATTACTATGTTATAAGCAAACTTTACAGAATACACTGATGAACATTCAAGGACAATTTACAAGTAGGTAGAAAGATGTTCGAACTTTATCATATGTTCATACATAAAACACAAATCGATTTCGTAATCTTTAACCTTTATACATAAATATGGGTATATATTTGTTATATAAAGAACAATCAAAAAAAAGTAAATCTACCAAAAAGCAAAAAAAAAAAATAAGAAAGTTTAGATTACCGGAACGATTCAATAATGAACAAACAACAAAAGGAGATAATATTTTTTTATCTTTACCTTCGTTTTTTTGTTTTATTATGTTTATACAATAAAAAACAACCTTCTTAAGTATCACAAAGTAAACATAATATTGTTAAAAAAACAATTAGACGTAAACAAGAGAATGTCTCTTGAGATGTGAAAGATCAATTAGATGATATAACAACTAATTCAAACATACACGAGAAAATATGCTTATGCTTTTTACACTTTGATAATGTAGAAAAATATACTCTTTTATAGTATGTATATGTGTGTATGATTGCCCTTCTCTTCTTCCCTAATATGAAAATTGTTGCAAAAAAAAATCCCAATGAATAATGGTAAAAATGTAGTTACACAATGAACACAACTCATAATTATTCTTGATCTCTTTTTTTTTTTCATATGTCATATTAACGATAATGTTAACTGAGAACGACACATACCTTCTGTAGTTAGTTCTCAAAGAAATAATAAATAAAACTAAAAACATATTAAAATCTAGTCGATGATAGATCGATCATTGACGGACATACAAATGGTCAGTCGATCGATCAGTTACTAATTGTCATTCGTTATGTTATTCCACTTGTACATCATCCATTAATGTTCGACTAGACGAAACAAGATATTCGATGATAGATTGGAAAAAAACATGTCTTTTTTTTGTTTTGTTTTTCTTCTATTAGTGTTTAGTATCTGACTATGACATTTTTATCAGACATGTATATCGAATATGTACCTTACAGGTTAGATATCTCATTTATAAACTGATCAATTCAATAACCGTATTGATTGACCCAGTATGATTAAGAGAAATAACATAGAAGTGATGTTATTTCAAGGTCAGTTCAATCGCTTATATGTATATATATATATTTATTTAAAAGCATTAGAACGAAGAAAAAACAACGAGTACACTATTCAATGTAGATGTATATGTATACATATGCATATGCATGATTGACAGTAGCAGGAATATTTGAGTAGAAAAAAAAATAAAATAAAAGAACATCATACTCAATTTCATTTCCTTTCAATACCGGATGGTAATGTATAGACAAACAAAAACAGATTATCGTTTTATATTTGATAAATTATTCTCGTCTGTTATTTATAAATCTCGATTTATCTTGACAAAAAAAAAAAGAAAGAAGTCGGTTACAGTTTAATTTAAATGTCAACATATCCATTTACAGATGATGTCAAAGATTACTTGGTTATTCTTTTCTTTTTTTTTTTTTTTGAAGAGTCATACTCACTAATTTTATGCATATTTCTTATGAAAAGCGGATGCTGTCATTGTGTCATATATGTGTAATTAGAGATTCTTCGTTATTGTTAAGTAATAGCATAAATATCTTTTCTTTTTTTTATTAGATTCTTCGGAAGTGCAACTATCATTGTTTAAGTCAAGGTTTTTTCTTTTTTTTGATACTTGGACTTACTTAATATATATGAGTACTTGAATAGACTAGTTTCTCTTTAATTAATGATAACATATATCTCAATAGTTTGTTATTTATACAAATATATTCTCTTTAGCATGTTAATAAAAATGAATTACTTGATAATTAAAAGACTCTTATTTGAAATTATATCGTCTTAACTTTTTTTTCTTCTATTCTTCAGTTATTATCAAGGTATTCAGTTGAAGAGTTTGTTTTTTGGGTACTTTCGAATTGATAACATTCTTTTTCTTCTTAAGAAGAAAAATATATTGTCACAGATGTTGTTGAAGAAAAAAAATAGTTAATTCTTTTCTTTGTTATTTGAATATTGAACAATGATGAATACAAGAGAACGTTTATTGCCTCTTGACGGATGCAGCAGCCGTATATATGCATTTAGAATTGCGTCATATATATATATATACATGTATATGAACTTACAAATTTGCCATGGGAAAAGTCACGGTCCTATTCAATGGTGCCATGTGTTGAGCAATATATTGACGGTAAACTAATACAGTAATGTTTCAAAGAGATTACGCTATTTCTAACTCGATTACCCAAAGAAAAACTCAGGTGCGTGCCTGAATGAATATTACATGATATATATGTCTGTCTACTTCTTTTTTTCTGTTATAATGCGTGCATGAGTTCAACGGACACATATTTAGAAGATAATGTCTTGTGCTAGTGAACAAATATTGAATAGAGACCGACTATAAGTATTCATATATGTGAAGGTTGATTGAAGCCATATACATTGACAAACTTGAGTCGATGAGTACGATGTCAATGATCAAAAAGACCGTCTTCATCGCATAACTTCTATATGCCTAAATTTTCAAGTGGTATCCTCTAATCAATATTAGATTTCTTTTATTTTTTTTTCTGTAGAATTAACTGTTTTTTTTTTTTTTTGAAAGTTACTAGTTGATTTTCGTTTTGTGTAACGTACTCTCTAATTGATTATTTTCATTGAACAGTAACAAGCGATTGAATATGTAGATATGAGAGAGAAACAGAGAGAGACAGAGAGAGAGAATCATGATTATTTTGAAGAGAAAAGAAGAAAGAAAAAAGGAAAGAAACAAGAGAACAAACGAGTGAATAGTCATGAATAAGTTTACTGTTTTTGAAGATGAAATTCGTTCAAATGGAAAAAAATAATGATGCTGCAGGTAAATGCATTTGACTTTTTTTTTTTCTTCTTCTTATTCTTTATCAGATTTGTCATACATTAGTTATAATTTGTAAATGCGCGTCTGATCTCAAACAACATGTACGTATTATAATTTTGGCTCATTTGATGATTTATATTGATGATTACTTTGCACCTACACATGTATAGGAAGAAAAAAAAACTCTTCATTTGCATATATGTGTCTAATCATCATTCTGTGCTTCTTTTCATTATTATAGATGATCTTCTCTATCTTTACTCGTCATTTCCACTTGTCAAACAATGTCATTATTGCAAGGTTAAAAAGAGAAGAAGAAAAAAAAGATGTACATAATCATGTGTCGTTTTCCTTTATGTAGGAATTTGAGTAAGAGTAGTATACATTAAGTGAATCAAGTGTGTGTGCGTGTATTAATCGTCGCCTGTGTGCATGAATGAATTTCGAGTATTGTATACAATTATGAGTAATGTTCAAAACTTACTCTTAAGAAAAAAAAAAAAAGAAGAGAGTAATGTGTGTCTGTTTATGTTTCTGACTACTTCATATATGTAAAGATTCAAAGTGACCGATCCAAGTCGAGCATGTATTCATTGAATTAGATATGCTTCTTCACTCTTTTAAAAAAAATATCATGATCGATGGATCTGTCAGGCTTCCGTCAGATTAGAATTCATTTAGCACCTGTTCTTAGACTAGCATATATACATGCTTGATTAAAATGTAGATTATCTAAGAAAATATCTAAGTAATTAAAATGAATTTATTTTTATTCTATTTTTCTTTTTCTTCTTATCGTTTTAAGATAATCAATAAGAAATTAATATAATAATGATTAATAAATTATTATTGATTATTTTATATTTTCCATTAACATTTATTTTTTGTGATCTTATTGAATTATCTAATATAATTATACGTGAACATACATCAATAGGTCATTTATTAGTAAAACTTAATACATCAACAGAACAACGATATTCATATCGTTTTGTTAATAATAATTATCGTGAAATTCAACAATATTTTACATTAAATTCTACAACAGGTGAATTACGTATTGCTATTGATATTGATCGTGAATTAATTTGTATACATCGACATATTGAATGTAAATTTTTATTAAAAATTTTTGAATTATATCATGAAAAACTTTATCATATACCAATTATAATTGAAGATATAAATGATCATCAACCAATATTTCCATATAAAACATCAGAAATTGAATTACATATATTAGAAAATTCTCCACCATATCAATCAAAACTTTTTATACAACAAGCATATGATTATGATTATATAGATAATCAAAATCAATTAAAATATCAATTAAAAAATTTCGATGAAAATTTTCCATTTATTCTTGAAATTAATGATGATTTATCAAATCGTTTAGTTCTTCTACTTGTTGAAACACTTGATCGAGAAATAATTGATTCATATAATTGTACATTATATGTTACGGATACAAATGGACATCATACACAACTTTTTATTAAAATTATTATTGATGATGTTAATGATCAATCACCTATGTAAGATATTGATTATTTGAATATTGTGCGAAAATTAAGTTTACAAAAAAAAAGTTATATGAAAAGCATCAAATCTCGATATTTATTCGAAAATTTGTCTTGTTGTTTTCATCATACAAGTCATATACGATTGGAAAGAAAAATATTTTTTCATTATTGAGAACATAGATTCTTTTCGATTTGATAATAAAATGCTATTAGCAAGGATTCTTATATACAGAATTAGTAGAAAGATACGAAGTGAATAGAATAACAAGTTTTCGTGAATATTCGGTTCTTACACTCCTTCGCTCTTATTTCCTAATAAACTGACCTGTATAGTTCGTCTAAGGTCGATATTAGACGAAAATGAGTTGTAAGTACTGGGTATGTTATTAGATGCAGAATCTTCTGCGGATTCTTAATATCATTTTCGTTTTATTGGGGAAAAAAAGTTCTGATAATCAAAACTTCTGAATATAAATTCATATTGATGGCATTTCACAATCAAATCGAAAAAATCTATTTTTCAACAATGAAACTATTTTTCAAAACTCATGCTTAGTTTTTTCTTTCCTAACATACAGAATACTAGTCTTCTGAGACTTCATGCTTTTGGTATAACTAAGAGGAGCCTACTCATCAAAGTCGTACTAGTTAAACTCTTTCAATGGACAGAACTCAATTATGTTGACATTCGCTACTATGCATTTCTTTTTTGTTTAGTTTTGAAAAAGATATTTATTCAATTTCATTATCTGAAAATACTGCAATAAATACAACAATACTTCAAGTTTATGCTTATGATGGTGATATAGGTTTAAATGGTCGAATAACATATGATTTTACTGATGCATCAAAACAATATAATAATATATTTTGTATTGATAATGAAACAGGTGTTATTAATCTTCGTTCATTATTTGATTATGAACAACGTATATCATATATATTTTATATTGAAGCATATGATTCTGGAAAAGAAATTCGTTCATCACAAACACTTATTAATATAACAATCTTAGATGAAAATGATTGTTATCCAATAATAAATTTTCAATTTTTACCTGAAATAAATTCCAATTCATCAAATGATATTATTGAAATATCTGAAAATTATTCTATTGATAAATTTTTTGTTAAAATTTTTATAACTGATAAAGATAGTTTTCATAATGGAAATATATCATTATGGTTTGATATATTAGATAATTATAATAATAAAAATTATCAAGAATTTAATTTATATCAAATAAATAGTTTAACATATTTATTAAATTGTACAAAATCATTTGATTTTGAATATCAACAAATATATCGTTTAAAATTTTATGTTAATGATTTTAATTTAAATAAATTATTACAAACAAATAAAATTTTAACAATAAATATATTTGATGAAAATGATAATAAACCACAATTTTTACAATCATCTTATCATTTATCAATCTATGAAAATAATCAAGCTAATATTATTTTAACAAAAATTGAAACATTTGATCCTGATAATGGTGAAAATGGTCGTTTAACATATGAAATATTAACAAATGAAAATTTTTTACCATTTTCAATTGATTCAAATACAGGTATACTTCGTTGTTTAGATATATTTGATCGTGAAAAACGATCAAATTATACATTTGAAATACGTGTTTATGATCATGGTTATCCAATAAGTTTATCATCTAAAATTTCAATAGAAATTCTTATTAAAGATCTTAATGATAATAAACCAATATTTGAATATGATAAATATGAATTTATGATTGAAGAAAATTTTTCATTATGGAAATCATTTGGTTATATTCATGCATATGATTATGATTTAAATACAAGTTTAATTTATTATATTGAAAATGAAAATAAATTTCGAATAAATCAATATGGTGAAATTTTTTTACAAAATTCAATTGATCGTGAATTACAAGATAAATATTTTTTTATTGTTACAGTTTCAGATAATTATTTTCAAACATCTGTACCTGTTTATATTAATATATTAGATATAAATGATTGTAAACCACAATGGAAAAATCCATTTAAAAATTATACAAAATTATTTATTAATAAAGATATTGTTAAAATTAATACATTAATTATTAAATTTGAAGCTATTGATCAAGATGATATAACAAATGGAAATGGTTTAGTTAATTATTATATAAATGATAATTATAATTTTTTAAATTTATTAAATAATGGTGAATTAATATTAAATTCAACACCTGAAATAGGATATTATTTATTAAATATACAAGCAAAAGATAATGGACAATTTATACAATATTCATCTATTATACAAATTGATTTATTTATTGGAAATAATAATACAAATACAAGTCAATTTTATGAGAAATTTTATAAAATAAATTCATTATCAAAAATACAACGTTTTATATTATTAATAACATTATTTCTTTCGATGATTTTTATTCTTATATTTATTTGTTCGATTACTTTAATAATGATATGTCGTTATAGAAAACAAAAATATTTATCTTATATGAAATGTAATCAAAATCAATTAAATAATACAAAATTAACTATTGATCAAAATCATTCAATTGATTCAAGTTCAAATTCATCTAAATTAAGTTTGGTATGAAAGAAGAAGAAAAAATAAAAATAAAACAAATTGATATCTAGAAATTTTATCACAAAGAAAAGCCTTCCAACTATTCAATCGCTTTTGAATTGAGACTATGTACATGTTGAGGATTCAAATAAACGATGAATACCCTGAAAAAAGTTCGTATACTTAACTTATTGCTATGGAGATACTGTACTTTTATGGTATTTTTTAAATAAATGTTGTGATAAGAGAAAAATTAATTTTCGAATTCCGACTTGTTGTCTTACGATATAAACAGAGTAATAACGTATCTTTTATATCACTCATGTGAACCAATTGATTTGAAATGATTATTTCTATGCAAAGTTTCAAGTCGATATCTAAAAATTATTTTTTCTGAACCACGGTATTTATTTAAAAAATACTGTAAACGTGTAGTACTTCCAGAGCAATAAGCTGACGAGGGAACTTCCCGTTTTGATTCATTTATATGTCATTTAAGTGAGCATATTGAGATAGTAAATACCCTAAAAGGATTTGGATTCCTGCTTCTTCTATCAAGAGTTATGACCGTTTTACTGAATTTTCTATCCATCTCGAGGTATTTACTGTAAAAATGAAATTAGGGAATTTCGACTTAAAATTTTGTTCACAAATAGGCCCAATGGTCCTTAAAATACCCTGAAAGTTTCAGCCAAAAAGAGTGTTCCTTTCTCAAGATATTNTTATATGATAATAGCTCCGGTTTATTAGAAGCTTATTTGAGTTTCAGTACATCAAACTTTAGCTTTCTCGAAAAAAGCTATTCTAGTAAAAACATCTTATTAATAGTGAAGATTTTTGTACGACTCTCAGTTACTAAAATATCTTGTTCAACTACGTGATGCTTTGGAAAACGACACAGACCCTCCATCTTTTGTTTTTGAAAGAACTTATTTATTCGATCCTTTTATCATAACGTCTAACATTCTTTCCGAAAAATAGAATAAGTTCAGCCTCCCCAAACCTTCATTATTCAAATTTAGGGGAGGCTTGAGCCTCCCGAAGCCTAATGGTTCCGCCGCCTATGATCCAAGATACATTGAAAATAAATATCATCTTAACTATTAAGTTTTTTTTGTTATCATAAACATTATCCGAAAAGTAGATGAATAATGATTTCTAAGAATATATTTGTTTTTAGCGACATCTATTTTCGTTTTATTTTCTGTGTTCGTTTCGTTAGTGTGAATAAACACAAATTTAATTTATATGCTGAACTAAATTATCATTTGTAGTGAATGCAAAACTTTTCTTTTTCTATGTGTGGTTTACCGATCATTATAAGCGGTCGCGGTTTACTGCTATGACTAATCCGATAATTGTAATATTAGCATCTTCGGAAAGAATATAAATTTCTGATGCTTTTCCACAATTTCTATATTAATTAGAATACTGTTAAGGAGGCTAATAAGGAATAAAATATTATTAAGAAATATCGAGTCAACCGTTCCGTTCAAACAAGTTTTTTTAGTTCTTTTAATGATTTTATCACTTGTGCAACGATACATACAGAATTTCTGATCAGAAAGAATATAAAAGCTTAACCATTTTTTTTTTCGTCTAAGAATATTTTCAAGAGGGTTTTAAGTGAACCAAGCGCACCATAAATCATTACCTCGTTTTTTTTGTTCTGAATTTAAGCATCGAACTTTACCTTCAACTATTATTTGTTAAGATAGAAAAAAAAATTTCATCGCTCAAAAGATATTTAAAATTTTTTACTGTACGTTAAGAAAAGTAGTTTTAACTGAATTAAAAACTTTATCATCAATATTTTATATATCCAAAATAGGAAACAAATATTTCGATTTTTGCAAATATCAAAAATAGCAGCTCTTTTACATAGTATTCGTATCTTATCATTTTATTATTTCACTCTAAAATGATTTAAAGACAAAAAAAAACTTTGATCTTATCTTTTTAATATTCAGGTCTATTGTCATACACACTTATATTTCACTTTATATGAAAACGAAATGTCATTTGAGTATTCACAGCTGGTACATTTATGAAATGCACCGCAAAAAAACGAAAACCAAGATAATAAAATTCTATTTATTTTTATAGTTGTTTCGTTAGAACGTGATAGAAACTGCAAATAATGCATGTAGTCACTATAGTCGAGGTTAGATAAAGAAAACGACAACACGCAGTGAATGCGTGTTTACTATGATACTTAACCTTGAACAAAAAAAAAAAAAAAAAGAAGAACAATCATCGAAAGAATAACACACGTTTTATTATTACAGTTGATTCTATAGACCAATGACGAGTAGCAACGGTAATACAAATGGGCAAGTTAAGCGTAAGCTTAATTTTGGAGCAGGACCAGCTCAACTACCACTTGAAGTAGAATGATAATTTTCAATTGTTTTTCTTTTGTTTCTAAATATAATTTTAATTTTCAAGGTATTAGAAAGTGTTCAAGCCGAATTTTTAGATTTTAATGGATCTGGAGCTAATGTTATGGGTATATGAAATATAAATTTTTTCTTTTTATCTAAATAATATTTTATTGAAATTTTATTTAGAACTTAGTCATCGATCAACAACTTTTGCGAAAGTTATTGAAGATGCTGAACGAGATATTCGTGATATTTTGTAAAATAATTATTCAAATTAATCGATATTTTTATATTATTGAAAGTATTTTTTTTCTTCTTCAGATCAATACCGGATTCTTATGCAGTTCTTTTTTTACAAGGTGGTGCTACAGCTCAATTCAGTGCTATACCATTACATTTTCTCAATTTAAAACCATCGCAAACAGCTGATTATCTTGTTACAGGTTATTGGTCAGAAAAAGCAGCGAACGAAGCTGAAAAATTCGGTAAAGTCAATTGGGTTGTACCTAAAAGAAGCAAATATCAAGGTAAAGATAAGAAAAATAAATAAATCTTTTATGATGAGATCATTGTAATTTTATCACATAGATGTACCAGATGAAAATACATGGAAATTAACAAAAGATCCTTCTTATTTTTATTATTGTGCTAATGAAACAATTCATGGTATTGAATTAGATGATATTCCAGCTATTGTACCAAAAGATGTTCCAATTGTTTGTGATATGTCATCTAATTTTCTAACACGACCTTTTGATGTTACGAAAGTAAGATAAAAACCATCTTAATAATATTTAATAACATATTATTTCTTTGTTTTCAGTATGCTGTTATCTTTGCTAGTGCTCAGAAAAACTTTGGTATAAGTGGTCTTACTCTTGTTATTCTACGAAAAGATTTAGTTGAAAAAAATGTCAATAAATCAATACCAATTATTTTAGATTATAAAATACATATTGATAATGGATCAATGTATAATACACCACCGACATTTTCGTAAGAAATTAAATATTTCTTTTCTTGTGTTCGTTTCTTTTTTTTTGCTAAATAATTAATTTATCTATTTAGAATTTATATTACGAATAAAATGTTCGATTGGATTAAACGACAAGGTGGTTTAAAAGCTATGAATGACCTATCAAATAAAAAATCATCAGCTGTTTACGATGCACTTGAGCAATCCAATGGTTTTTATGTTAGTTTTATTAATAAAAAAGATCGTAGTCGTACTAATATTCCATTACGTATTGTTACTAATGGCACACCAAATGAAAAACTTGAAACATTATTTCTTAAAGAAGCAGTTCAATCAGATATGATTGAATTAAAAGGTCATCGTGCTGTTGGTGGTATTCGTATAAGTCTATATAATGGTATTACATTAGAAGAAACCAATAAATTACTAAACTTTATGCGTACATTTCAAACAAATAATAGTTAAATACGAACAGAAAAACAAAAGACATTCTTTATTTTCATTTTTTAAGGTATTTTACAAAAACAAAAAACAAAAATTAATTAAGAATGTGAACGGTTTTTCATTGTTAGATAACGTTGCAATTCCTAAAGATAAAATAAATTATCGTTTTATTTTGAATTAAAAACAAAAACGAATATCATTCACTTACAGCCATTTTTTGTTCTCTCATAGCATCAATTGATGCATCAGCATATTGAGCATCACGACCATAATCTTGTATTGTTGTTGGATCACGTTTTTCAACCTTACGGGGAAAAACAAATAGTATCAGATAAAAATTACAAATATTTATTTACTTCCTGTGGAAATCGTTTACAATATGCAGCTCTCCAAAGAGCTATTGGTGAACTAAAATAGACAAAATCGAATTCAATTAAGTCTTACAAGGAAGCCAGCCGAATTGATACCGACAATTTGAGCTTATATTCGATTCCTAAGGAGGCTTTGAAAAGACTAGAAAATGTCAAAAGGAGTCGTTCCTATCAGAGATATGTGCCTTACGTGGACAAGGTGTTGAACTCTATTGTTAGAAATTTTTAAGAACAATAAATGCACATCAAACGCTGAAAAGTTAAGAAAAGAGATTTAATCGTTGTTTTATTATCCTATTTCATACTCATTGGTTAAATTTATAATCAAATATCCTGAAAATTTCAGCTGAAAAGAATATTCCTTTGCGGTGAATCTTACATAATGAACAAGTGAGAATTATTTCTGAATCATTATACATATACAGCTATTTGATAGTCTCTTTTCTTTCTCTTCTTCTTCAATTTTATCTTTTGTCAATATATTAGCTCGTCTTCTTTTCACCATTAAGTTAAGGACTTGTTATTCATCTACATCTTTCAAACAATGAATAAGATCATTCTCGATTTTCCTTTTTTCTTCATATTCTGTAAATTCTCTGATTTTACTCAATGAACAATTCATTCATTTCGTTGCGCTTGATTGAAAAAGTTTATTCTATCTAATTGTGAAGATTTTGAATTCTAAAAAAAAATAGTTGTTCGTTACAGAAATCGAGCTTACTTGAAAATTCAATATCTCGGCAAAGAAATACTCTAAAGATCATTTGATTTAGATCAAAATTCCATCAGTTGGTTTTCCAGGAAATAACTAAACCTGACTCCAAAATTCAATAAAACGATTATAACTTGGCTCAGAAAATCTATGAGAATGAACCCTTTTAGATTTTTGCTAGTGTTATTAAGGCCCCCCCCCCTCAAAAAAAGTCAATTTTCGTCAAATTCTTCAAAATTGAGATAGCCGCATGGGAAGATAGCCCGTCTTTACAAAGATATATGACAGTTGATGATTACTCTCTTCAAATATGCCAAAAAACCGCGTAAAAGTACAAAAATCTTGAAAAATTTAGGTTCAAAAAATGTTTTTCGTTTTTTCTCGATTTATGATTTTTTGATTTTGGGACAAGGAATTCTCAGTCCCGGCTCGGACAATATATTTAAATTTTTTTTTTGTTTGAAAGAGCGTATCGAGATGCAGGTCACCACAGAGTCCTTTTTTTAATTAAGCTTTGTTTTTTATTATATATACAGACACTTATGTGACTGAACATCCATTTTTGGCGTGTTTTTTGAGTCATTGGACTTGTGATCTCCTTTCTCCGCTAAAAAACTAAGAATCTTAAAAAAAGGACTCTGTGGTGCTCTGCATCCTAACATGCTCTTTCTAACAAAAAAAAATTTAAATATGTTGGACGGCTCCGGACTGAGAAATCCTTGTCCCAAAATGACCTATTTTTGACCCTTATTTGGTGAATATCTCAGTCAAACGTTGTGGTATCGAGCTGAAAATTTTACCACAGCCTCCCCACATCAGCCCCAACATATGCTCCAAATTTCAGCTCATTTGAACGTACCTAGGCTGAGATCGATTTTTGAGGGGGGGGGGCCTTAAGGCTTCCTTGTAGTCCCATGATGAACTCAAACGGCATGTATCAGTTCGCAAGATTCTCTTGTTAGAAAAATAAATAAATTTCGCTAGTACTTTTCTCGTATATCACCAAGTTCATATTCAGGAATAGGTGGTGGACCAATTTGTTCAGGTGTTTCACTACCTGATTTAACATATAATGGTTTTTGATAATCAATTTGTGGTTGTTTACTAATAAATAAACAAAATAGATATATTTATTTTGCTTTAATTTTTTGTTTTTACTTTGATAATGTAGTGTCAAATAAGAAATGATTGAGTATTCCTCTTAAATGTACACTTTCTTGTTTTTCACTGTAAGACTAGAAAAATCAATTATTTTAACAAAAAATATATATAATACTCCAATAAAAAAAAACAATACCATTAATGTCGCACCATGATAATAACTAAGAAAACGAAGTGTTTTAATAACAGATTTTTTTGCATCAGGTTCTAAAGTCTATTGCAACAATAAAAAGAATAAATTATTACTAAAGACAAAAAACATTCACAAGTATCGAGCATCAATAATTTGTCGATATGGAGGACTTTATACAAAATATTTAATAATCAATTGTATAACGCAAGTTTGACTTGAAAAGTACTGACTTATGATATATAAAAAGTTTTGGATCTTCACGATGAAATTGTGTTTTGTCAAATTAATCTTGCATCATTTGACTTTTTAGTCGATAACTTGCCTGATGTCAAAAATTCAGTAAAACGAGTATAATAAAAGTAGCATCTATATTTCAATTAGCCGTTTTCTTATCTGAAGGTTTACGTTCTGTTGATTACTTGGACAAAGTGAAATGAGCAAAGAAGAATTTGCGATAAGATATAGGAAAGACACTCCACTCTTCCTACTCGTTCACTGCTTTCTTTTCGTCTAAATAATCAACGGACAGTAAATTATGTAAACTGATATCGAACTTATATGTATCGCTTATTTATTTTCTAAATATTATTTTATATTCCTCATGAAAAAAAATAATTATGAATATAAGTTTTTTTTTTTAGATTATGAAAAAGTTGATTTTTTCTATACTTTAATACATTTTGTTTTAGTTTTCCATGTAACTCATTGACGAGAGAGCACTATCAACTGTCTACAGATATATTCTATAAGGCATCTCTATAGACACAAAATTTCAATTTGAACTTAGATCATTCAGCTTCTCGAAGATTCTCTGCTTATAGGATAGTAATCAAATAAAACGCCTATGATTCGAAACAAGAAGACTGGAGAACTATTGATAATACTCCCTCATGAGTTGTACATTCGAACAAATTCTGAGTATAAGTGATATCCTATAGTTACGAATGTTATTTGGCAAAAAAATTCAATTTTATTTAAATTACTTGAAATAGATCATATTTTGATCCAATAATTAATAATGGAATGCGAAGTGGTTCAATTTCACCTTTATCCTAAATAAAGAATTTCATGAATTAAAATTGTTATCATCTTTAATTTCTTACCAAACGAACTGGATTACCAAGACGTTTAAGAACCGATTCTTTAAGTTTTTCTTTTATATTTGGATTTTGTTTTGATGCTTCACTAATACAATATTTAACTCTTTTAGCTATAGCTTCATATAAAGTTTGATATGTATGCCATAATTCTTGTGGTTGAGATAAATCAAGTACAAGTACAACCGATGCATTTCTGAAATTTTTGTTTTTTTTTTTTGTTTGCAAGAAATTATTTGTAATTTATTATGAAATAAAATACATACGCTATTGTTTCTGGTGTAAGAACAACATCGATTAATTTAGTAAGAAAAGTACCATCACCTAATTCCCATATATGACCAACATCTTTTCCTATCTATTTAAATAAATGTAAGAAAAAAAGACAAATAAATTTTATTTACTGTATCTATAGTTTTCGGTTTTTTTGCATAATTATAGTCAAGTGCGATTGTTGGTTTTGCAGCTTCGTTTGTTCTAAAATAAAAGAACCAAATTTGAAATATTTCTTTTTCAAAAATTGAAGTTTTATTAAGAAAGAGATTTCATCTTTTGAAATCTAATTATGAGTACAATATCTCTAATGATTGGAACTACGAAACAAAAAAAAAGCAATTACTCGAATTGAAACTAGAAATTCTAGTTAGAGTTTCTAAAGAAATGAGCTTTGAATATTCTGTTAGCTTATTACTGCAGAGATACTGCAATCTCTTACAGTATTTTTTTAAACAGATGCAGTAATATGAGAAAAAAAAAATGATTTTCGGATTTTCACTCGAAACCTTGTATGAATATAGGCTTAGAGAAGAATTTAAATTTTTACCATAGTTCGATTTTAGAATAAAAACAGCGACGCAACTTGAAACATTCACAAACAACTATTCTCAGTAAAGTCTATCTCTATGCAAAAATTCAAGTTGAATTTCAAAAGTAAGTTTTTCTGTTACCATGCGATTCATTTAAAAAAATACCATAAAATGACAGACTCTCAATAACAATAAGCCAAGGGCAAGAGCTTTCTTTAGAGTATTCGTAACTTATTGGAGACTACATAATGCACATAGTCTCGACTCAAAAACTACTTATCAGTTGGAGGGCTTCCCTTGTAAGTCGGATTCGAGATCAGAACTAATAAACCCATGGTCCTATGCATCTCTATCATGAATGATAAAATCATGATTAAAATTGAAATATTAGTTGTAACAGTCTAACTCATAAATTTTCAAAATCTCCTCTAAAAACAAGATCAATGAACAAACCTTTCTAAATATCGTAGAATCATTGTTGTTTTACCCTAAACAAAAATCATATTAACAATAATAAAATTTATTTTATCTCACTCCAGTTCGACTTCCAACAAAAAGAACTGTATTCGATTCATTTGGTAATGTTTCAGCTAAAAAAAGAACCAGTAAAAGAAATATATAATGATGTTACTTTAAATATTTACCTTTTTCTCGGCTTGCAACAATATCTCTAGCAGCATCCCATAATGATTTACCACCGCCACTATAGAAATAAGCAAATAATTCCTTAAGATTTAGACAAAATCAAACATATAAACTTTTCAATAACAGTCATATCATTTATATGATTATTTTGTAACTAATGAGACAAAAGTTATACGAATTTTCATTTAATTATATCAGCTTGCACAATTTACTTTTGTAATTGAAGTTTTCACTTAATGAACAGTAAATTATCAATCATGCTGTGATTCCGAATATAAATATTAGAATTTCTCTTAGATCTTTATATGCTAGTATTTCGGCAAACACATGGTTTTTACTCTGTCGAGATTATAAAACATAATGAATTGTCTAGGAAACAATGACTTTTCTGTTTCAAATCGTTCTCTTTTTTTTTTGCACAAAATACAGCCACTTTAATTCGTACAATACTTCAAAATAATATTATTTTACATAAAAGTTCGCTTTTAGAAAACAGAGAAGATATCTCAGTAAGTTCAAAACGATTTTAGACAAATTTTTTGTTAGTTTAGAAAATAAGCAAATGAAAACCTACGAGAGTTTCTCATGGTCATATCCAGTAGTTTTCAGTGAGAAAACAATTGATCAGTAAAAAACGTGCCTTCGTGAGTTTATGAAGTTTCGACGAAATAAAAATTTTAAACTCATTTGTTTTCTTTGACAGAATAGTACCTCTGTTTTGTTAGTATTTAGTATTCAAAAATTTAATTTGTTGACTTGTTTATTCATAAAAATTCTTTCGAATATAGTTTTCTGATATCGACAGACAAAGAAGTGATGATTAAAAAGATCGAAAGTTTTAATACAAAACTTTCCTTCATTTTTCCAACGATTAAAAAATAGTCAATAGAAACTGTCTAGTATTGCTTCAATACGAAAATTTTATGCTCATTCTGAATCTAAATTCAGAATTTTAATTAGACGTATATTTTTAGAGTTATAATTTATTTCAAATACATTAAAAAGAAAGAANATTGTTTAGTTGATATTCGAAATTTACCTGTTATTGAAATGACAAACACAGAGAAAATTTATTATGATGAATTATCTTCATTAAGTGATACTTCAGATTGGTCAAATTATCAATTATTGAGTGTTTCAATGCTTGATGGTGTTTTATCTATTGTAAATCTTACAAAAGATTTCAATTTTCAAAATGGTATTCATTCTATTGAATAATGTGAAGAATGGCAAGAAACATTGAATAGAATACGTCAAGAAGCACGTGATCGATGGATATTAGATGAAAAAATAGTTTTAACTCGATTAACAGAAAAAAACAATATGAATTCAACATGCATTTTATCAACAAAAATGGCTCAACGACGATCATTTTTTGAAGAACGTATAAGAAATTAAGTTTTTTTTTTTATCAAACACGATCCAACAGAAGTGTTGTAATATACAGGACAGAAATTTGCACCTCCCGAAAAATCATGGGCGGACACCTTACAAAGGAAGTTCTTCAATTGATAAATTGCTTTTGAATCGAGACTATGCTCATTATGTGGACCCAAATAAGCTATGAATACCCTGAAAAGAGTTGGTGTCCTTAGCTTTTTTCTGTCACGATACTGCACATTTACGATAGTTCTGTAAATGAATGCCGTAGCCTTCACAAGAACAATAGAAAAACTAATTTTCAAGTTTTGACTTCATATTTTGCATAGAGACAGACGTTAACGAGAATAATGTTTTTTTTTTTGTGAATGTTTCAGATATTGTTGTTGTTTCTGATCTAAGATACAACTATGGTGATAGTGTGATTTTTTATACTTGTATATCTGGATTAGAGCAAATCAAATGATCAGAAACTTTTACAATAAACTGCTTTCATTAAGGATTGTGTCTATGAAATGTTTCAAATTTAAATTCGAAAATTAGTTTTTCTGATACTCCTGAGGAGGCTATGGCATTCATTTACAAAACTATCGTAAATGTGCAGTATGTCCGCAGCAATAAACTAAGAGCACGAAAACTGTTCAGGGTATTGGTAGGTCATTTGCGCCTACATAATCCGAATAGTCTCGACTAAAAAGTATTTTGTCAGGTAGAAGACTTTCCTTGTTAGCAACATTTCTCCACGCATCACAAATCGTGACAGACGTTGATATACGATCTGAGTGAATATGAAAAGCGTCTCGTTCTAATATGTGAATTACTTCTTTATTCCATTATTGTTCGATTAAGTAAATGGGTGGTGAAGAAATGCACTCCAAAATAAATAGAATAAATCAATCTCCTTATAGTTCGCAACAGCAGCTCGATCTTGTTTCACATTTCAATCCCATAGAGATTTTTCTAAGAAAAAATTTCATTTTTGCATTTTAGTTAGATCTTTCAATTGTTGATGGAGCAGGTGGTTTTATTCAAATTGATTCAAATATTTACCCAATTTATTAAAAGTCAATCAAATAATCAAATTTATATTAATCTTGATGATATTCGACAAAATATAATTCTTCCATCATCACATATTATTTGTTATAGTCATGAAAATTCTTCGATGTATCATACGTTTAGTGTAGTTATTGAACAAGCTCAATCAAATTATGAATGGAATATGATTCGTCGCGGTCGTAATAATGATTTATCAAAAGTTTGCCGTCTTCGAAAAGTTTGGACAGAAATTTATTTCAAGAATTTCCATTTCTTCCACTTCAAGTTCTACTTCATAGTTTTTTGAACAAAAATTCAAATTTATAATTCGTTCAATTATTTGAAACATCATCATTAAATGAAATTGAATTAAATTATAAGAATAATGTAGGTCGACAATTCATTATGGCAACGAAACGACAAGGTGGACTTGTTAATCATAATATTCCTTGTCTTATTTATTTACAATCTGATCGTCAAATTATTTGGATTCCAAGTGAAACAAAAACTCAACGAATAATGAATAATGATGAACGACTTTATCTTAATATGATTGTTCTTTATCATGGATTTTGGAAAAATATCTTAACTAAAAAGAAACAATGGTATTTAAAAGAAATTAATAATTATGATAAAGAAAATATTAATGTTGAAATATTATTTGCGGATGTGGGTGATTATAACAAAATCAGTATTGATTAAAGATTTGTAAATACATAGTTTTATGTGTGTTGTTTGTTTATTTAAATATTTATGTTTTTCCTAGTTGTGAAACGATAATAATGATTGTATACCGAAAAAAAGTTTCAATTTATTGTACGAAATTTGAATAAATATTATGAAAACAGCATTAATAAGCAATGGTTTTTTTCGTTCAATGAGAAAAATCAGAACAAATCTACATGAAATTCAAAAAACTCGTATGACTTTTCACATGGTCACATATTAAATAATTTCTTTGTATAGTTTAAATTTAAGCTCAGAACTTTTTTTTTAGTTGACATTATTATGTCGCTCAGAATGTTATTCAGTTTGCTCATTGATGATAATCTAGTATTCTTTTATTCGGATTGATCATCCAGAAGATTCAATAATCAAAAGATCATTGAAACAAAGTATTTTCATCTTCTAAGAAGTAATAATATGTAAATTATGTTTAAGCTTTTTGAAGTAGCTTGTTGGTTTCGCAAAAATACTTAGGTCATATCAAAAGTCTTAACAGAGCTATATAAATTTCTAATGGAATGCTTGAAGAAATTTTCTTTTCATATAGACTGATAGTAGAAACGAAAGTCTACATTTCTATGCTATTTGATCAATACTCATCTGATATCATAATAATAAAATTTCGATGAGAACTATTTTTCTGTGAACTCTATCAATATGTGAGGCATATTAATGACTATGCTTTGCATTTCAATTTTCAATTATCTAATATGTTGTAATAAAAAAACAAATATATCACAAGATGGCTTTTCTTTGTTTTCAGAACAAAACAGAGATTCATTCATTTTATTGTCACCTGTAGTTTCTTTTAGAACTTGACCTTTTAATTTTGAAACTTTTTTCAAAATTCCGTGAAAAACAAATCGCTTGCTTCTACTCTTTTTCTTTCCAAGATAGACATTTTTGCTTCTGATGAAAACAAACGAATGCATTGTGGGTAAAGTGCACGTAAGAAAAATATCCATTCATTTTGTTTATGAGTGTTAATTCTTGTATCATTCTATTGTTAAGAACCAGCTGGTTCTTGTAATCTTGATTCTTGTCGATTAAATGAGTGATGATGTATTGATGAAATAAGTGTAATACTATAGAAACATATAGATTCAAAACGATGTGTGCTTGTTTATGAATATATTCATTTGTAAAATATCAGCTTTAGTTTTTAAATGAGAAGACAAACATAACGAAGATAGTGAACAAATGAAAGAACGAAGAAAAAAAGTTTTGGGACGTATAATTTTTCAAATATCACGATCAAGTTGCATAAGATTGTATAATTCCGCCATCATGGCATCCTTTTGAGCGACCAATGCATTGTATCTTGTCAATTGCATTGGTGTCATGTTAAATATAAGGCCATTTGGTACTTGTCTGATTAATTCTTCCAACTTGAACGTCAATTTCATAATCTCGAAAGAGAGACGGTTTTTCTGAAAAAAAAATCAGATAATATTAAGTATCAAGTAAAAGAGTGAAAAACTCAAAGAAACAGACATGGCAACAATCATTGTTGCAATCAATTTTCTTGGTTCAAAATTAAATAAAACTTTTAATTTTATGATTGTTGTCATTTTTTGAAATATATACTAATGTGCAGAACATAATCAATAACGCAACCACTCGAATAAGAATCGAGTATCGAGTATCGAATATGTTAGAATTTTATCATAGGAGACAAATCCTTGCACAAAAACGAATGTTTTCTGAAGAATGTTCGTTTTTACCGAAGACTTTTTAGAGGAAATTATTGAAATATTTACTAATACTGACAAAGATTTGGGAAGTTCGAGACTGGATCAGAAAAATTTGAATCGGTGCTCTATATAAAAGAAACAAAGTGAGAACAGTATCAAAGACTACATACTTGTGCTGTGTCAATCGCCATAACTAGACAGGAAATGTTAAGAGATGGAAGTAATGAATGAGGTGATAATGTATATAGTATATGTCCTTATATTTATATCGTCTGTTGAACAATGATCGGCTACTTTGCTCAAGAGAAAAAAGTTCAATTTTCGATAAACAACATAGCCGGAAGAGGAAAGTCGGTAGTATCGTAACAATATTATGATCTTCACTCACTCTTTCAACTGGTCCATGTCGTCACTATCGTCCCTCACTTTTCTTTTTCTCTTCATCTTTATCGCATATCTTTTCGAAAAATATGACTAACTTTTGTAATTCAGTAATAATTATTCGTCGAACTGATCGCATTAAATCTCTATTACCAGCTGATTCTGGACTATATAAAGCTAAATTCATTTGTTTACGAATTTCATTTATTTGTAAAGTTTATTAGTAAATAAATAAAAAAGCAAACGAAAGAAGAAAATGAAACATACACGAACAAGATCTTCAATTGATATTTGTACATCAAATCCAATGTCCATATCATGATCAGGATAGAGAGAAGTATTTATTACTGGATTAAAACTAAGATCACACAAAACACCTGTTTTCATTTTTCCTCCTTCATCAAGTCTAAAAAACTTAAAGTACAATTTACTGTGATTAGTTTTTAATATCATAACCTTAATTCAATTTGTTGGTGCAAAAATCATAGCAATTAAAGCTGGTAAAACACGAATAGATGGTATTAAAGTTGTATGACGAAGTAAAACAATTTGTCGTGTCTGTGAAAGATGAACACCAAATGAAACAAGTAAACGACGATAATTACAATGTTGTTCTTCTTCTAAACCAACTGAATTTATCGATTCACCATCAATTTGAACACGACGCATTTTTGTTGCATAATGACAAGATGAATGATTTGCTTCTAATGGTAAATATGGACCTAACAATCATACATTCAGATAAAATAAAGTAAAACTAAAATAAATTGTTTAATTTACCAGTTAATGTTACTGGTTGACCAATTTTTTTTCGTTCATAAACTTCACATAATTCTTTCGGAATATCAATCATTTGTACTGATGTATTACTTGGATCAGTACTTGATGATAAATCAGTTGTATGACTAACAAATCGTTGAGCATCACGACGTATTCGATAATCATGCTAAAGTAAAAGGAAAAATTCATTTAAATTAAATATTTTCTATTGAAATATAAAATTTACTTAAAAAAATATGTTCTTCATTTGTTGTTTCAGCAAAACTTTTATTAATTAAACTTTGTCGAAGAGTTGTCCGTCACATTCCCTTATATTGTTGATGAGGAGAATGATTACGATTTGATTGTATATCTAATAAAATATAACATTTAACAATATTTCGAGCAACAGCTTTTATTTCGGCTTCAATTTGTCGTTCAAGAATAAGTGAACAAACATAATTAAGTGCTTGAATTGGCCAATTATTTAATCGATAACGAGCTATATTTGGGTCGAATTGACCATAATTGACATTCAAATGCAAGAGGAGCAATTTTTAAAAGAGATGGATCAAGTGCACATACTAAATAAATATTGAACAATGAAAAACATTTGTTTTTTTTTTCAATATAAAACTTACATTGATCAATAGAAATTTGTTCAGTATTTCCCCAATCAACAAAAAATACTTCAACTGTAACATTATCAATTCGATGTGTAATTCTTGCTCGATAATATTGATATCGTTTAACAACTTGAGAATTATTATTATTATTATTATTTGGTGTTGTTGTTATTCGTGGTGATAAAAGAATAAATGGTGCAGCACACATCATACCAACTTCAATTGATGTTGATGCTAATGGAGTTAATGAACGTGAAAGTATATAATTGATTTGTTTCATTTGTGCATTTGTTTCACGATCAACAAATTGTGCCCAAAAATGATTTACATCAACAACAGTTGAAACATTTTTTGTTAAATATTGACATTTTATATCAGGTAATTTTTGTTGTAGTAACGAATAAATTCTTGCTAAAAAATAGAAAATTAAAAAAATTATTTTTCTTTTTCTTTTTAATTAAACTAATTTTACTTTGACGTTGAGCTAAACGAAGTAAAGCATCACGATGTTCTTCAAATAAATCTCTTTCATCATTTAGCATATCATTTTGTATTTTTCCACGAGACAAAATTTAAACGAAGACGTTTAATACGTTGTAAAGCTGCTGACCGTTCAAATGTTTGCAAAATTATTTTATGATTTTGTCATTCTAAAAAAAAGAATTTTAGCATGTAAAAGAATTTATTTATTTTTTCTAATTTTTTACCGAGCTTCCACAGTAAAATAAACAGCTGGTAAAATATTTGTATGTGATGTTGCCAATGTAACTATTTGATCAATAGGTAATTCAGATGGATTTACAATTTGACGAGTTGAATGTTGTGGAGCAAATTCAACAAGTGCTCTATATTGTTTTTTAAAGAAAGCAAAAAACAAGATGTAAAAATAATTATATTTAATTTTTATATTTATATTTTGTATTTTCAAATGTTATTTTCATATCTTCAATATCAACTAATGATTTAAGTTGTTTTTCAATTTGACTTCGATATAAAATTCCTTCATTTAATGGAACATTTCGAAGCTAAAACAATTCAATTAGATTTCAAGTTCAATTAAAATATGACAAAAATTGATCGGAGAAAAACGAGAAGAAATTCTTACTTTCGTCAAATATCTTTTTCTACATATGAAACATACTTATGTAACTTGATGATTTCTATTTGATTTATGAAGAAAAGAGGAAAAAATAAATTTTGCTGAAATCTTAATTCGTACATGTCATTAGTTTGTTGGTGAGATCTTTCATGTGACCCAAATCTGTTGAATAAACGTAGGTATGATGATAGAGAATGAATTAATAAGAATTTTCATAATTTAGATAAGATAAAATGATTTTAATCGATTCTTAAATAAGGATAAATCGATTAGAAGGAAGTTTTTTTTTTAGGTCTTTTTTGCATGGGACAAGCATTCCCAAAAACTAATCTTCTATGTCGAAAAGTTTCAAAAATGAAAGTTTTAGAATGTGGCAAGGTAGATGGATAAATAATTTTCTTCGATTAAATTTGATATATCAGAAACAAAAACTAAAATAAAAATTTACCATAATTATTCTAAATGGATCTTTTGATGACAATTCTCGATCAACTGCTTCAGATTCAATCGGTTCTCGAATATAATAATTCGGATAAAAAGCACCAGCAATGATAATCTAAATCAAGAGAAGAAATAAAAAAAAAGAAAACTATTGAAAAATGATTAATTTAATTAATAAAATAACTTTAAGATTTAATAAATTTTGTTATTGAGTAATTGGATTTCTTCGTCTTTGCATTTGATCTGATTCAACATCATGTGGTACAAATATATGTAATTGACGTAAACGATTTTGTAATTCATCAATAAGTAAATGTACTTCACGTAAACGTTTTATATCAGCATTATGTAAATGTGCCCAACGACGTTCAGCATCAGTTGTTCGAAATTGTTGATTACTTTCATGATAAAGCCATGTCTAAAAGAAATCCATTAAAATATGCATTTACTTTATCTTTTGTTGTTTTTTCTTTACTTTATAAACATTTAAAAATGCTTGACAATCACAAAATGTTCCAACAGCAAAATTAAATTTACTTCTAAAATAAAATAATTAATTAATAAAACAAAAACTAAATATAATATTACTTATAAGCAGCTAAATGATCTTTATAATAAATTTTAAAAATACTTTTTGTTGATAAACATGCAGCTATAATAACAGCTTCATAAACTAAACCAAATGCATGTCCTAATGCAATTAAACGTGATAATTCAATATCAATGGATAATGCTGCCATTATTTTTCCAAGAAATGTTAAATCTCCATCAAATGGACGAATTTCATCTTGACCCATATGAATTGTTAATGCACCAACCTAAATATATTTTTTCTTATAGACATTAAAAAAAACAAGCTAATGCTGCACAAACTTCTTTTAACTTAAGTATTGTCACTTCAATATCATTGATATTTGGTGGTTCTAATGCAAGAGCTAATATAGATTTTGGTTCTCCAATATTTAATTTTTTTTCTTGAAGAACAACACGATCAAGTGATTCTTTTACAAGTGCAGGTTTTTGATAAGCTGGAAGAGAATTATATAAATGTAATTTAACAAGACGATAACATTTTCCATGTGCAACACGACCAGCTCGACCTGAACAAATATATTTACAATCATTCATAACGACAACAAAAAAAAAACAGAGTTTCAATAGAACCTCGTCGTTGATCACAATTCGCTTTTGATGCCCATACAAGTTGTAAACATGAATAATTTGTTTCTGGATCACAAACCATTTCTTTATTCAAACAAAAATCGACAACTAAACAAAAAATTATTCTTACCACAATAATTAATCGAAAATAAAAATATATTTATTGATCTTACCGTATCGAACATTAGGAATTGTAATTGAACTTTCAGCTATATTTGTTGCCAAAATTATCTTTCAAAAATAAAACACAAACAAATTAACGAATAAAACAAAAAGACGAATCTTTAAGTATTTCTAAAATACGATCTATAAAAAGTGTTTGAAATATAGGAACTACTCTTATCACACATCTTAGCAACTATTCCTTACAGACCGCGGTTCATATTTCAATTTCATAAGAACTGTACTAACAGCATTTTATTCCAAGACAAAACACTATAATGTCGATAACGCTTTGAAAATTTGATGCCGTTAGAAGAACTTTACAACATTTTATTTCAATGATGTGTTCTTCTTTTCTTAGTAGATTAAATTCAATGTTTCCATTTGGGACATATTATTGAAAGTATCTCTATATGAAATTTTCGAATGACAAAATGAGAAATAGTCAAAAAGATTTATTTGACTTTGTTTTCTTTACAATCTATTAGATTTAACTATTGATTCAAAACAATTATATTAAAAGAGATTCAAACTTCTGAAGAATCTATTAAGTAATTGTTCTCTTCTCGTCTTAATTTCTTCTATATTTTTTGGCCTCGATTAGACTTAAGAGACTTGATATTATAAAATTTCAAATAGATTCTTCGAAATAATTGTTTAAGTAAATCAACTGACAAAAAATAAACTTTCGAAAAAAATTCTCAAAATCAAAATTAGTATGGAACTATTGTCTCTATATCTGTCAATAATATCAAAAAGTAAACGACAGTATTTAGAGCAACACTTGCGTATCCTTAACTAAAATTCAAATTTCTATTTAAACATTACTAAATTATTGAATAATTTTCAATATATATATATCAAATAAAAAAAACTACCTTTCTAAAAGTACTTTTTGCTGGTGTAAAAGTATTCATTTGATCATCCATAGCTAAATCTGAATGTAATGAAATAATATCATAATTAAATTTTAAACATTCATCATAATCATCTAAATTAAATTTAGCTGAATCTGGTTTTCCACGTGGAAATCGAAGAGCTTCATGAACTGTTTGCATTTCAAGTAAACCAGGAAGAAAAACAAGTACAGTTGTACGTTTAATAGGTAAATTTTTCGTATGATCCCATCCTGCCATACTATCTTCATCATCAAAACTTTTTATTAATTTAATAGCAAGATCAACTGCTTCACGAGATAAACGTGCTTCACTTAATTTTAAATCTGGTAACTATAAAATAAGAAAATTTAAAAATAAACAAAAATCTTTGATTAATACAAGAATAACTAACAAGACCATAATTTTGTATATGTTCTAAATACATATCTTGAGCATCAAAAAGTCGATCAACTATTTGAAATTGATAAGCTGGAAGAATTTGTCCATTAATAACTTGACGAAAATAATGAGTTAATTTATCTATTTCAATTGTTGATGACATTAAAATTATTTTAAAATTTTGAGAATTTCGAAGCCATAATGTACGAACTAATATTAAAACAAAATCCATTGGTTGATAATGCTCAAGAACCTAAAGGGTGTGGGTGTGTGTGGGTGTGGGTGTGTGGGTGTGGGTGGATGTGGGTGTGGGGTGTGGGTGTGGGTGTGGGTGTGGGTGTGGGTGTGGGTGTGGGTGTGGGTTGATCAAGAGTTAGATACACACCCACACACCCCACACCCACACCCATCCACACCCAGACCCATACCCACACCCATACCCTGTTCATCCTTCAATATCAGACATATGTTCTTGATCTTGATTTCGATTTATATTTAATTGTGATAAACGATTATTTATTGATGAACTAACTGTTGTACTTCCAAATTGTTGACTTATTGAACTACTTATTGTTGTTTCATCATCATTATCACTCAAAACACCTTTATTCCAACGCTGAAAAAAAATAATAATATATGTCGACTTGATCGTTTTATCGATTAGAATTTCATCGTATCAATAGAAGTAGATGACAAAAAAAATCATGTATCTTTCTTCCGATATTCTATCAATAGCGAATAGACATTTACGAAACTCATCAGACAACTTCTCCACGTGTTAGATGGCTTTTTCACTGAGTCCAGTGTTTCTAATGAGAACTTCATGTTGAGTGCGCACTGCGCACTTTGTTTTGCGACGAAATTTTTTCGGCACTCTGAAATTTCGGACAAAGCGTACATAGTGCGTATAATTTAGAAAACAAAAGAATGTCAAATGAATCTATCTCATGTGAATATTCCTATGAATATGAAGGTATAAGGAGAAAAGATCCTACCTATTTGGTGGTGAAAACGCATACCAATCCTGTGTTCAAACGGAGTTTCACAAGTTATTCTGCCTTAATCTCAATTTAACAAGAAAGTACTGGTGAGACTCTATTAAAATACAGGGTTTGAACGCTTTTTCATGGCAAAATAGGTAACATCTTTCTTCTTTAAATTATTAAGTTAATGAAATTTTTTCCAAGAGTATAATGTCTTCTGTATGAAGGTTTTTTTCGGCCGCACCTGTATCAACAAAGTTAGATGAAATAAATGGCAAACGCAACTTTGGCCAAGTAAAAATGTCGAAAACAGAAATGTGTGTGAAGTTGAGCATGTAAGAGTAAAGATGATAACGACTCCCACTGTCATATTTTGTCATTTTTGACATCTTTGCCTTTCGAAATTTGTATTATCGTTGTTGTCGATATTTTGGTTTTTCTACATTTTTACTTACGACCAACGTTAAGACATTCAAATAGATTATATATAGTGAATATTTATGAAAAACAGCTGAAAAGGAGATTGATGTAGCAAGAAACAAAATGTTCTTTCGAACATATCCTTATTTAATGGCCAGAGTAATTCAAAATAGTTATTTGAAAAACAAACAAACAAGAAGATACGTACAATTGTCGATCTCTTATTTATTTTCAGATCATTCACTATCAATGCCTTGAATTACTTAAGCTGATTGTTGTAGTTCAAAACTATCATCTTCTTTGTGTATATCAACAAGATTATCACGAAGATTTTTAGAATCAGAAAAAGAACAGTATATGCAGAACATAGTGCTCACCGTGCACCTTCTTTTTTTACTCAGAGTGCAAACAGAGTACGCTTACAAAAAACAGATATTCCGCGCACTTTACTATATATGGCGCACTTTGTCATTAGAAATACTGCCTACCATCAGTTGTCATTTGTTGATTATAAACTCTAAACATATTCAAATCAACTGTAAGCTTCCTCTCTTGTTAAAAATCTAGTTTCGTCCTCGAACAACCGATCTAGCTGAAAATCTCAGAAAATGTGGACCTGGACTTAAGAATATTACAGTAAAAATCTCAGCCTAAAATATTGAATTGTTCAAGAGTTATCCTTATTTGAAGGATTAGAAAGTAGGTCTCTGTGTGTCCTAGATTTCTCTCCGAAATCTAATGATACAGACTTTGGGTTGGCGTCAAAATATAGCCAGCACTTGCCAACACAACTTAACATAGCCTGATTTTTCAAATTCTTCTTTAACAAATTTTTATTCTTGTCACTTAGATGAATGGAGTATGATGATATTGATACTTTTCGCCTGTCGATTATTGAATGACCTCTATTATTAATTTGTTGACTAATAAGATGGTTGTTGTTTTCTATGTAATAGTAAGCTTGGGATATAATAATCATGTGCGCATTCTTTATGTTATGATGAAAAAAATACAGCTAACAACCAATAAACAAATAAAGGTCCTGCATATTCTAAACTGATTGTTCTTAAGAAAAAACGTTTTTTCATAATTAAATGTCAACGATAGTTAAATACTTTGAAGCTATTTATTGTAGTTATTTTCAATGGCGAAAATCACTATTTATTGCTTCAAAATTTGATTTTTTTTTTAGTCCTATTTCACAAGATTTATTTATTGGTATATTAATAAACATTGTCAAGATAATTTGATATTCGATAGATGATCGTACAACTTTCAGTTAAAGTCTTGTTGCATTATAACCGGTCATGTCAGTAACTGACAATATCGATTATTGTTGAATATAAAATAGCATCAAGAATGGCAAAAAAGAATATTAGTCTATGTAGAAGTGATGTATGAAATTGTTAAAAAAGTTATAAGAGCCATTGAAAATAATTAATTGTCTTATTCCTCGTTATAAACTTGAAATGTGACTTGAAAATTATAAGAACAATTTCTATCACATATGGAACCAACTATTTATTAGTACACGAGTTATAAACACTATGAACTCATTAAAGACAAACAAAATAGTTCACATTCAATCAAAGAACCCGTGCAAAAACGTGATTCTATGTTAGTGCTTCTCTCCAAATTAAATAAGATAATAAAAATACAGCGAACATTGAGAATTTCTATGCTTTATTTCATTTATTTTGATTGCTTGCATTTGTTTTTAAATACATAATCAACTTCGGCCTTGTATACAAATAATAAACAAAATTCCACTTAGTTTTATTTTCTGGATAATATAATCCTTGAACAAATAACAAATTTTATTAATCATTCAAATCAAGCAGATCTTCCCTTATCCTCAACCTTGATTCCCGCTAACCATTGAATAAAAGACAAATATGAAAATATCTGAACTTTTTCAATAGTCAATGCAAAGAATTCGGCACGGTTACGACTTGACTGGACTTTCTCTCCATTCGATATTCATATTCCTTAAAACAACGAATTCATCTCAAGATAATCACTCTTTCTATAATGATCAATCAATTACAGTGCAATGCCTATGAAGTCGACCATCTTTTTTGTCAGCTTTCTTCTTCATTCCACTCTTCAATTTCATTTCAGACAACACCTTAACAATGACTATGAATAAACCTATCAAAAGAATCGACTTTTCGACGTGAATTTGGCTAATGATAGACAGAAATCGAGAGACAAACTGTTGAAAATGAGTCGGAAAAATTCAAGCAAATATCAAATGAGAGAAAGGACTTCTCGATTACTTTCATGTGAACATGGGAAGTGATCGATATTAAACATGTGATATAAACCACCAACCGTCCACGATTTGATCAGAATAAACTGATTGGAAATGTTAAAAATCTGAAAGTTTGATCGAGATAAAAATAAAAGGAAATGATTTATCTTGAAAAACAACAATAGATCAGCAGATCAAAAGATCAGTGCAAAGAGAAAAACAAATAAAAAAATGAAGAAGAGACGATACGTTAAGACAAGGATATTTCAGCTAGTGAGAAACAAATACCGCTAACGATTGTCTTCATTCTTCAATAGGATAACAAATCATTCTTCAGCATGTTCAGTTGATGGTGCTTTATCTGAGATTATTGGTTCATTGATAATTTTATGAACGAAGATCGAACTTTCAAGAATATTCTTTGTTATTGAAGAGACTGATGAAAGTTGCTTGTCACCATGTTCGTCGATGATTGGAATTGGCGAATTTTTTCTCGTATTGGCTTTTTTACGAGGTGACAACGAACGGCTACGGGTTTTCATTGGTCTAGAATTAAATAAAGAACAGAATCGATAAGATTCTATTTTGACTGTTTCTTTTGAAAGACTTAGAGAATAATTACTGAAGATTGTTTCAAGTTTGTTTAATATCAACTCTCAACATAGAGAGAACTATTTCTCCAGAGCATTCTTTTTTTCACACATGAAAGAGATTGTTTTTTGAAACATGAAATAAGAAATCATTTTGAAATCTTCTTATTCTTTGTCTCTTTATATGTAAAGTTACAACGCATTCTTAGTTACTTAGGTTACAAAAGGTAAAATGAAAGTTCATCTTTCGCGCTTTCACATCTTTAAATATCTAAGCAGAATCGAAATCAATATACCCGGTGAAGAATCTTGCACAAAGTTTATCACCATACATTCGAAGATTGTTTTCCGTATGTTTGACAATGCCATCGGGAAAAATGATAAAAAGAAACCAACAAATCTTTGGATTTCTAGGAAAAGTGTATTGCACAGAGCAGAAGTAGGTTGAATCTAAACTCGAGAAACCCTAGAGAAGCTTAAATCTGGCTTCTAACTATTGAAGAATGAAGTTGTGATTAAGCTCAAACTATTTTTCCTCCAATTTGTCACTTGTTCTCGATCTGATCATCAACTACAAACATGAAATTTTCCCTTACCTTTAACATTCAAATCATTGATTGTGGTACTCAGACAAAGAATTGTTTGATTCAATGACGTTTTTCTTCATGTGTAAAATTCAAAAAATAGACATGAATTGAAGAGAAATGGCAAGAGAAAATCTATACTAACAATTTCTCGTTGAAGACATGCAATTGTTCATTATTCAATGTATGACCCAATTTACCTAATTCAGCACAACTCGATCGAATCACTAGGAAAAGAGCGAGTGAAAATGAGAGTAAGAAAATTTCATGTTTTACTAGGAAGTTTCTCAAAATTTCCATTCCAGTTCGATAATCGTAATGTATGTGCACGAATCTTCATCGCAGTAATCGTCGCAGCATTGTATTGTTGCGAAGATGATTCTTGATTGGATTCCATAGATGAACTAGAAAATTGATCGAGAATTTCTAAAACTTCATCCAGAACCTTTGAATGGAGAAAACAAACGACGAAGATGATCAATTGATTCGGAATTTGGCACATACTTTAAAAACATTCTTCTCGTAATCTGGTGAATCTTTGCTAAACGTTTCCACAGAAAACAATTTAACAGCTGCATCACCCACATTTCCTGTACTGCTCATATTGAAAATGAACTTATTGCAATCCCAGATACTAGATTTGATTTGAATATGGTACTATTGTTACAGTAGAATCTTCATTACTATCTCCCTATTCCTCACCAAGGATGTTGATATTCGAAGTTGAAATTGGTAAATAGATGGTGTCACATGACGATATTAATCGATCAAAATCAGACACAGTAAAAAAAGTCTTTTTTATTGTGCGATTGAAAGACACTATGTTGATGCTTGTTCAATATTTGTATAAATTTTTATTACGCATTGAAATTTTTTTATATTGAGATAATTGATTAAGACATTGAAATACACGAATATGAGTCTAAAAAATATTCTAAATTTTTTTTTTGATAAATATATTTTTTTACTTCAGTTTCTTTATCATCAGATGGTTTTCAATAGAAATCTAGACATTGATCGGTTAAATTAATCGGTGTTGAATTGATAATTAATGATGTAAGACATTGAACAAAATGTCCATGATCAGATATACCTTTATTTATCACTACAAACAACCAAAATAAATATGATTTTATTTAAATTTTCTTACAATTTGTTCGTAAATTAATAATTATAATCATTGTAAAATGTAAAATATTCTTATCAATATTTGTCGAAAAAATATTTTCAATAAATTGAATAATTGCTAATAATAATTGTTTTTGATCATCAATTTTTGTACAAGGAAGAACATAACTAGTTGATAATAATAAATGAAGAATAACCGATATTAATGCTTGTAGACCTAAATTTAAAATAATTTCAATAAGAATTTATTTCTATTTGTTTTTTCTATTACCTTTAATTGTTGTACATAATGTAATAAGTTCACTAAGAAGTTTAACATCGGATAAAATTAATTCATTGATTTGATAATTATCTGAACTTGATTTACCAGATAATTTCATTTGAAAAATAGGACCTAATTGTAAATCACCGGCTATATTCGGATAATAACTTAACAAAACGCAAACAAGTAATTCTAATTAAGCAAATAAAAATGATTCGCCAGGTACAAGATGATCTTCAGTAGCATTAGCTGTCATTTGTGAACATGATGGAACAATATGAAAGATTTTATCAACAATTTTTAATATACGTATATGAGTTTTTAAATCAGTACGAACAAAATAAAGACTAAAAAAGAACAGAGAAAAAGATATTTCTTAGATTAAACCTACAAAATCAAGACGAAGTGAATCCTTTGTATCAAGGGCGATGCTACTTCAGACATCAGATTTGCTTTTGCAGTCAAATTATGATTATCCGGTGGATCTATAGATCGATAACATTCTATATACCAAATTATCTGATTGATAGATAGAGTCCGTAGGAGCCAAAATTATCCTTAACACTCTCAATCAAATATTTCAAAGATGCAAGAACTCGTAGTTGAAGTTCATTTTAAAAACAGACTCGACCTTATCCAGTTCCGACACAACAGATGTGCGGGATCAAGTTTTTTAAATCCCGGCTCCGGTAATTTTAGTGTTTTAATCCTAACTGTGGTGAGGAATGAAGATGAAGATGTAATACACTTTCATCTTCAACCTTTCGACTAAAGTTAAAACAATCACCGGGCTCCAGTCTTCATGCCGGCCAAGAGAAAACAATTCTTGAATACTCGTATTTTCATTATTCAGTCGATAGATGTCAGTTTTTTAGTCCATCCTTCTAAATTCAAGATAATTCGCTTAAAAATATTGAACATTTAAGTACAATCTTTAGTTTCGGCTCGAATAAATTTTTTTCTCGTAGTCACAGTCCTATCAACTTCCCTTTCTCGTGATCTCGGTCTCGGTTTCCGCAAAGTTTTATTTTTTGGACCCGATTCCGGTCATCGGAACTGCCCAGGACAAGCAATCCTGCGATCGAATTCCGGTCCGGAGTTTGTCCGCCAAAATCCGAAAATTCCGACAGAGATCTGCCCGAAATCATTTGAATCCGATGGGATCCGATCTGGCAAGATTAACCTGGGTGAGATCGATCCCGGACATCTCTATCAGAGACTTATTAACAGGACATATCAGTGAAAGTCAGGCGCGTAATATCGCTGATCTGAAGTACTCCAGTTATCCCTCCGAAGCTAAATATTTGCTTCCTTCAAGTGCTATATTACTCCGTCCGAAGAGAAAATACTTCTGATTATCGTTGAAGAACATTGAGTATTTCAATAAAAGCAACCATAGTTATCTGACTTGCAGCAATTTCTGATTGAAGTAAATTAATTAATGAAGATAAAATAGCTTCAATAGTTTCATCTGCTTGTTTGGAAATCGAAATTGATAAAGCTTCAACACAACAACCTAATAACATAGCAAATATATCTTCTTTCCTTTCTGGAAATGTTTTTATTTTATTTGATAATGTTGATGTAATAAATTTTGTCATTAATATATCTCTTTGTCTATATCCAATAAGTTTTTGATTAGCAGCTAATGTTTCATGCTCATAATGATGTTCACCAAGCCATTGTGTTGTTGCTTGCATAATTGATGCCCAATTCGCTTTATAAATTGTTCTTGTTAAATCAAGATTCCATTCCGCTGAATAAAAATTTCCACCATGTGAATTTTCATCTGTTCCACCACCAAATTCATTTGGTAAAATTAAAAAAGGATAATCAGTTAATGCTGCAAGCCAATGATATATAAGAACATATAATTCTGATTGTACAAGAATTAATAAATTACTATTTTCATTATTAGTTTTCTCTTCATTTTGTCGTATTGTTGCAACATTATAAACATCAGCCCATGCACGAAGCCCAGCTAAATTTTCAATTGTTAATGCATTTTCACTATAAATCATTGATGTATCATTTTTATGTTGTTGTATTGAAGTAAATTTTTGTAATGATGATACTAATAATTGATGTACATGTCGAAGATCATTTAAATCATGTGCAACACCACTTGATATCCATGTACTACATACATCACATGCTTGTGTTGTTACATGTGATGATGTATCTTGTGCAAAAGCTGGTCGTAACGCAGCACCAATTTGTGCTTGATATTGTTCAAGGATAACATGATCGAGTAAATCAATAACTTCTTCAACATGAGCAAATTTAAGAATAATTTGTTTGAGTAATGATAAACCTGATAAACGTAGTTGATCACTTGTTGATGTACATGACATAAATGAAAATGTTATTAAAGTATTTAAATGTACAACAAGATAATCTTCATTTGGATAACCTCGAAGACGTTCATTAGCAGCTATATTATCAAAATGAAGATTAGATGATGATGTTTGTTCACAAAAATTTATTAATTTTTGTACACAATCAGCAGCAAATACTTTTATTGGTCATTTAGCTGATAATGTTGCACGACGCATTGAATTTTGATTTGTAGATGTTTGTAATTGTTCATTACCACCTGTATCAGCATAATCAGCATCATCACCATGAAGACCAAAACTATCTTCATCATCATCGCCAGTAGGACGTGAAGAATGTTTAGAATAAGATGATGATGATAATATTGTAGTAGTTGCCGTTGTAGAAGTTTGTTGTTGATCGGTTTCAGAAGATGCTCTGGTCTGGTACTAAATGTTTCTAGATTATAAGAAAAGTTGTTATGTTTTATGAGGGAATATCCCTACGCCGTTTGATCGCAAGAAGGACTCCGTGAGACTAAAAAGTGTCTGAACGAAGATCTGATTATCTTAAGAATCGAAAAAATGGACTTCTTTTAAAAAGTTGAGAACACACCATTTCTTCGACCCTTGTGATAATCAGATCTCCGTCCATGAGCCCGAATTGTTTCATGCTTTTTTTAGTCTCACCGAGTTGTGATTGTACTCGAAATATGAGGTCAAACAGCGACCGATAGTCGGGGATGCTCCATCAAACAGAAATAGTCTGAAAAAACTATGAAATATTTAGTTGACGATTCATGTATTAGACTTTCTCATGCCGGTTAAATCAAAGAACCGGATGATGAACGATGAGCTTATGGTATCCATACCTAATCCTAAAATTCAATCAGTACGCTCTCATGAGCGGTAAAAGTCCTGTCTTGATTTTAATTTTTTGAAGAGAGAATCAACATATTCTCTGACTGAATAATTACCTGCTATAGCAGCAAGAATATCTTTACATAACTGTAACCAATGTGTTAAATTATTAGCTCCTAATGCTTGTAGCATATAAACAAGTCTATCTTGTACATGTGAACATAATTTTGCATCTGTTTCTGTATCAAGTATAGAAAAAAGTAATTCTAAAATAGACAATTATAAATATTTCAAAAAAAGAAAAAGATTGTAAAAACCTTCAAGACTTCGAAATTCAGAAAGTCCAGTTGATAAATCTTGTTCTTTAATCTTTCATAAATAATTTCGCATGTTTACTAACTTCTTTCGCCTCTCTTTGTGATAATTGTCTTAAACATGAAACACATGCACGTCTTAATGATAAATCTCGACTTTTTAATGCTTTTATTAATTCCGGTACTAATGTTGATAAATTAACATGACGTGGTGCAAATAAATGTAATTGTCGTAAAGCTTGTATCGCTTTTGCTTGAACAATTGGTTCAATATGCATTTGTAAAAGATTACTATCTGTTAAACATGATGAACGTAATATTGATATATAATTTGTATTTGTTTGAAGTTCCGAACCAATTGTTATAATTAAAGCACCAAGTAAACGCCCACAACATTGAAATACATCTGATTGTGATGGTGGAATTGAAAGAAGGTGTAAAGTAAGTGTTAAACATGGTTCAACATATAAACGAAACATTTGTTCACCACAATCAGTAATTAATGCTAATGCATGTAATGCCCACACTTGTACAATTGATACTGATTGATCTTGTGCAAGTGCAAGAAGGATTGATACAGATAAATTTCAATATTGTCCTGTACTCATTCCACCAACATAACGATGTAAACATCAAAGTGCTAATGAATAACCTGTACGAGATGGTACATCACGAAATTCTCTCAAACGATCAAAACATATTTGTGCTATATCAGCAGCATAAACGTCCATCACCAACAACTTATGTTAAACGATCAAGAGCTTCACCAGCTGCACAACGTAAAATCGGATTTTGATGACTTAATGTTTGCGTAACAAGTGTATAGGCAGATTTTTAACATTTTCATCATCCATCGATGATGATTGTTTCGTTTCTGTTAATGTTATTAATGCTGTTAAAACAGCTGTAAATATATTAACTTGTACAGCTTCTTGTCGTGCATCTTTCGATTGTTTAATAATATCAATAAAATGTTGTAACATATTTAAACGATGTTTATTTGGTACACGAATAAACATTGTACCATAAAGAAGAATTGATGCATCAATAACAGCAACACCTAATAGTAATGGATCTGGAATATTAAATTCCGCTGGACGAGAATAATAAGCATTACTAGAATTGTTATCTGTTGTTGATGATGAGCGAAAAAGATAATTTATAATATTAAATGAAGTTAAAGATGTATCTCGATGATAGAGAAGTTTCATCATGTTCAAGTGCACCGGAACCACAAGCGGAGTTTGGTTGAAGTTGTTCTTCAATCATTTGATAATCAGTTTCTTGAAGCCAATTACCTAAGATGAGAACGGATACAAACAAGAAAATTCATTAGAGAATTTTCAATTTGAAAAGAAAATAGTAGGTGTAAACTCAGTAGCGACCTGCTTTTCTCAGCAGTCTGAAGAGGAAAACTTCGGACGTTCTTGTATTTCATACTATGTAAGACAAACTTATTTAAAAACTAAGGAAATTCAGAAGAAAATTTCCCAAAATTCAACAGAATTTGACTGAATACTTAGACGATTGTGTTTGTTCAATACTAAAACGTGAGAAGACTTCCGAATTTCTCCTCTTCTCATTGCTGAAAACTACGCAGATTATTAGTGCAAATAGTTTTCTCGTAAACTTAAATATACTGAAGTCATTCAAGCTTTTATCTATTATGCTATTCTTTTAAACAAATGTTTCATTATCGATATAAATTCATCAAAATATTGATAAATCCTTACCAAGTAAAACACTATCATTATCATGACAAACAGATCGAAGTAAAGATGTTGTTGTATTTGATGAATTATCAGTTAATGTAAATTCTGCAACTAATTCTCTTAATAAAACTTTAAAATGTTGTTCATAAAATTTAATTGGTATAAGTAAAAGAAGTTCATATAAACGTAAACGAAACATAGCTGTTGATGCTTTTAACGGTGGACCAAATTGTTTTATTAAATTTGGTATATGAAGTAGAACAAGTATTGCATTTTCAATTGGATTTAACATACGTTTAAGTAAATCATCTGTTATTAATTGATCATCACCTGTTGAACAATTATTTAAAAATGATATCATTGAACAAAGTGCACCTGAACGTTGATTAAATGAAAGTGTCCATGTAAATGAATCACCACGTTGTTTTTCTTGTTCAAAATCAGCTTGCGATCGTGGAAATACATTACGCCATAGAAGAACTAAACGTGGAACAAATTTTTTTATAACTTGTTGTCCAAGTGTACAACATGCAGCAAGTAAATGCCATGCTGTGTGTGTACGTTGTAATATAACACGTGGTATTAATGATTGTTGTTGACCAGCTATGGATGTTGTTGCTGTACGAAGAAGATCATCAGCAAAATCAAATATTGTTTTAGCACGTTGTGATGGAATACCTATTAGATAAAATCAATTGATAATATATTCGGAAGACTTTTTCAATTAATCAATCAATCAATAGAAGTTTGACAAGCGTAATGACTTCTTATGCTTGACTTAATATTTGGAAATCATCATTAATGTTTTATTCCGTGTGGGTACGTCGCCCCTCCGGAAGAGAAAATCTGGATAAAATACTGATCGTTATTCAGCTTTATCTTAGTTACTAAAAGCTAATTTTGACTAGAGAATTCAATTTTTGAGTTATAAATAGACGTGTGATTTCGTTTTAACTGTTCAATCACTTTCTTACAAATAGGCGATAGCTAGCGATCTGCGGTTTTCAGCAATTAAAAAAGGAAAACTTCGAACCTATTTTTGTTAGATACTATATAAGACAAAATTATTTGAAAAAACTCATAATCTTCGCAAAACATTCAATGATGTTTGTCTCAAGAAAATTTTGATATAAAAACAACTAAAATTCAACGAAATTTATGCGAAAATGATAGGTTTTAAAAGAATTTTATCTTATATAGTATGAGATAAACAGACGTCCGGAATTTCTCCTTTTCCGATTGCTGAAAACCACACATGTCACTAGCTGGTGACATTATCGAGTTATTGACCTTACATTCAATGCTCTTTTATTTTGGTGCAGACATAAGATTATTCATTATCGTCTATATTGATTCCTGATATGAGTATAAGTTTTTTTTTGTATCTATTTTTAACAATGAGCTGTAAGTGAAATAATATTATCTTAGATATTTTTACATTGAAATGTTATTATGAATACATAAGAAGATTTATTATACTCATGTTTGGAATTCGCATACTTGATAATTCATTAGATTGTATTTTAAAAAAGTCAATTTTCGTCAGAAAAATCAAGACTAAGATGATTGTCGCTTGATGCCTATTTTTGTTTGGTATCACATTGTTTTTTTTTTCTCCCAAAAATTTTGATGATTTCCATCACCTTCGGCTTGAAAAATATGTTTTTTCTCACCAAAAGCAGCAAATATTTTTCACTTTTTCTCTTTTTATTATTTTATGATCGCGCATCACACAATTCTCAAAGGAACTTCATAGTAGTTAATTGCTTTTTTCTTGTTTGAAAGAGTATATAAAGCTGCAGAACCCTTTTCTTTATATTAAACTTTTTTTTATTATTACATAAAAAAGCACTTCTATAAATAAATGACAATATCTCACCGTATGGAATTCGTCATTCTTTTCCTACGCATAAAAAGTAAGAATTTAAACAGACGAGTACTGCAGTCTGACATACTCTTTCAAATAAAAAAAAATTATAAAATGAGAATCCACAAAGAACATTCAACTAACCTAATGGACATCGATAAACAGCTCCAAGTAATGCTTGTAAAGCAAGTGCAAATCCTGACATAGCATCAGTATTATAAGAAGTTGTTTGTTTTGCTAAAGTCTTCATTTTATCTAGACATCGATCGATCAATGGCGTCATCAGTGATGGTAATGCTGTTGTTATCGAACGAAGACACCATGCAGCTGATAATCTAACACTATGTGATGGATTAAGTATAACTAAAAAAAGTGTATCTATTAAACCATTACAACTATCTTGTAATAATAATGATGTTGATGTTCCAAGACTTTGTACAAGTAAACTAAGTTCATGTAAAGCACAAATAAGTATATGTTGAGTATATTCAATATTTGATGATGATTCAAATGTATTTGTTGATGATGATGCATATGATTGTACCATTGAATTTGTACTTGAATTAAGTGATGATGAACCAGTTGACATATGTAAGTCATTTGTTGATATTGTTGACGAATTTGTATTATTTGTTATTAATTGTGGTGTTGTATAACGTGTTATAATTGTTGCATATTCTTTTGCAGCAGCAAATTGTGCTTTTTCACCAAGACGTGAACCAATAACTGAACGAAGTATAAATGTAATACATTTACGTGAATAAACAGCATCAACATGCGATGTTGATGCACGAGGATTTCCAGCTAATTCAAGTATATGATTTATAAATAAAGATAAATTTTGTTCAATCCATGATGTACCAAGTACAAGAGCTAATTCGACATAAGTCTAAATAAACAAAAAAATAACTTTTGTAAATTGAAAACAAAAGAACAGTTTTGAATTTTTTTTGTTACATGAGTAACACCAATACGTATTTCACGTTGAACTGTTGTTGGTCCTTTAATACGTTCAGTTGTATTTGATTTTAAAAATCCAATATTTCCACGTAAAAATCCACCAGCTAAATAATTTAATAAATCTTCTGTTTTAATTTTTTTCATATTTGTTGCATTAGCATTCGATTTATTCATTGTATCTAATAATAATTTTTTCAAAAAAAATTATATTTTCTTTTTTTCTTACTTTGATTTTGATTTAAAGTTGTTTCTTGTGTTGCAGCTAATAATGCTGCTAAATATTTTGCTATTGAACAACGAACTTCATAATTTGAACCATCAAGTGCACGAAAACCTAATGTTACATTTCCTTCTAATTCACTTGTATACATAAAATTATTTTGATTAATTAAAGCAATGAGACACTAAAAATTAAAAAAGAAACAAATAAGTTGTCGGAAATTAAAAACATGAGCTAAAAGTTCTTTTTTGTTCCTGGTTGAATCATATATCATTAGAAAAGAATGTAGCGAGTTGACTATTTTTGAAAGATAACGAATATCGTTTAATTCACTTTTTGATACTGATTTCGAATATGAACTTGATTTTGTAAAAGACAAATTTTTAACAACCTTTGTAGTTTGTTATCTGGAGATTTAAATGAGAGAAAAAAGCTTTTCTACAACTATTAACATAAAAAAACCTCGATTGGTTTACAAAACCGTAAGATTTGGACTGAAAAATTCCGAAATATTAAAATTTTCACCGTCAACACAATATCATTTTTAGCAAAATCGAACGTTTTATTTTATTTTTTTTCTATATTCAATTCGATGCGCACTTTCTAATGATGTATGATTTAGTCAGAAAAAATAGTTTCTGCTCTTCTTTTGAATTTCTGATGTCTTAAATAAATTCCGAAATGTTTTCTTTTTCTTATTAATACCATTGCAGCAGCTGAACGAACAGGCATTGCTCGATCACATATATACGTTTTGGCAACTTTAAATATTTCTCGATGAATATTATTACCAGCTGACCCAAGTCCATTAATAATATGTTCAAATGTAAACATAATTTCAAAACGCATTTGAGAATCACCATTTTTTAATGTTTTAAGTAACAATTGAACAGTTTCTTCATATGAACGACCAACTAATCGACCAAGACGTTCATAAAGTGCACCAATAACCACAACAGTAGCTCTATTTAAGAATATTTCAAATAAAATTTGTTTTTTTTTTTTTTTTCAAAAAAAATATACAATATGATTTACAATTTAGCAGTTTCATCTTTTGATTTTAATGCATCATTACAACGATTAATTGTATTAAATAATGGAAATGGATCTCCAACACTAAATAATGTTGCTAAATTTCGACCAATTAATGTTCGTATTGGTGGACCAGGTGCATATTGAACTTGTTGCATAAGTTGTTCAACAATACGTGGTTGACATTCACGAATATCATTCTTCAAAATACAGAAAAAAAAATTCTTTTTTACTATGAAAATCAATATTGATATTTACCTTTTGTGCAGCAACAAGTACTTTATTTAAAAAACAAAGCCATTCATAAATAAATACAGGTCGTTTATTTTCTGGTAAACTATTAAGTGCTTCTTCATTTAATATTAAACTTTGAGCAAGTTCAAGCATTGATCTAAAATTAGTCTTAATATATTGATTTATAATAAGGATTCAAAAGAAGTTAAAATACTAGTATAATAAAAAAAAACAACAAGATTAACTATCATTATTTTTTTGTTTATGAATATTCAGAAAAAGGAAAAAAGGGACGATTTTATAGAACAATGACTTTTTTTTAATATAAGAAGACAACGTTGTCAATCGATGTTCATCTTCTGAATAGATGTAGGCAAAATAAATAGTCTAGAGAGGCTCTTATTTCGCGAAGATTTTTCTTTCCTTCCTTCCGCATTTTTTTTCACGTATTATTCAGTTGTAAGCTTTAGATTTTCTTTTTTGTTCTACTCATAGGAAAAGTCAAACAACCAATAGGAAATAAAAGACAGAAGTCAAAATGAATGACGAAAACTAACGTCATCTTTTACAGTTAATACGTTACATTTAATGGCGCAGCCACAATTGTGATAGCAGAGCGAATCTAACGTGGCATGCCTTTGATCGATGGACAAGGACTCAACTCTTCTCCCTTAGTTACATCACTAGTTACTTTTTTTTTCTAAAATTGAAAGCAGTTCTTGAAGTTGTGAGTAGGGAACTGCAAAATCGACTTTTTCTAGACCCTGTTTCGTTTCTAAAATCAAGCAACTTTTTTACAATAATTTACAGGAATGATGTTGACTGGTTGATAGCTCGAGCGTTCCCTTATAACCATGTATCAGACGTAGGGATATACAAAGCTCGTCTTTTTGTTCCCGTCTCGTAATTTTAAAAAATCTCTCACAGTCCACAGTTCTTGAATGCTTGAGTTAATATTCCTTGAAGAGTAAATTTGAATGTATCTAAGTCCATGATCTGCAATATTAAGTCTAAATTCTTATGATTATTTATTTATTCCCAACAAATGACAACAAATGTATTAATAATGGGATATTTAACCTTCTATTAAATCAAGCTTATACATATATATGCGATTGAATAAAACAAAAAAGAAGATTGTGAAAGATAACAGTCTATGTAGAATAAATAAAGTAAGTCGGATTGAACCCATACAATAAATAATTAGTGTGTGTTTACTTCATTTATGATAAATTTTATGTTTCTTTTTACTTGATACAAAACATTTTCTTCACAAGATAGCAAACAATGTAGATCTCTGGTCTATTGATTGATCGAATCCGTTTCACAAGAAAGTCGATTGTGCGGATACTTACTCACAAATTTTTGCCTTGTTCATTACTTTTCAATTATTCACTATTTTCATATCGAACAAATGTAGAATATGTTTACTGCTTCTCATCACAATGGATTATTTCAACTTTTTTTTATATATAATTATTCCTATCTAATTTAGAAATGATTTATTTACTATTTAGTGATGAGTTTTTTTTACAGTTAGATAGTTCAAAATCTTTTTGATCACTCTGAACTAATCTTCAGATTACAAATAAAGAATGTTCCATGTTTTCTTTTTTTTATTAAACTTACTAAAGTTGAATCTAATAACCAGATTTCTATAGAGTGTCTCAACAAGTTTTTGTTTGACATCTTAACAATTTCAAGTCTTAGTAAATTTGTAAAACATATATCATAATAGTTATTTTTATTAAAAATTTCAATAATTTATAAAATAATAAGAAAGATAAATATTATTTTGAAAAAAGTTTTTATAGATGAACTAAGTCAAGGAAGTGAAAATTAATATTTGAGAATTAATCTTGAGAAGTATTCAATTAGAATAAGGCAATTCATTTTTATGTATTTAGTTTATTCTTAAGAATTTTGTTTGAAAATATTAAAACTCATTGTAAAAGAGAAGAAAAAGTTGAATGATAATAATAATAAAACATAGAGGTTAACATTATATTTAAAGATATTTATGACAACGTATTTTATTTATTTTTCCAAATAAATCTTAGATTTTATTCAAATACGTTTCAAAGATGTATTCGATAGTTTTTAGAGTACATTTTCAAAATTAATGTATCAATTTAGTTTTTTTTTTAAACTGTTAAGATATATTGCTTTCGATTGATCAAATAGGAATTGAATTTACGCTTTTTTATTCGTAAGTTAAATAGAATTGTACATATAAGAAGTTAATAATCGTTCTATGAGGGTTTATTAAATAGGACCTATGAAAAATATTTAAAGATATTTCAAATAAGTTAAAATATATAATTGAAATCTGATTTTTATTCATAATAGAAAATCGCAAGATTTTAAAATGAACGTTTCTATTATTGATATTTAATATGGAAATAATGCCTATTTAAAAGTATTTTAGAAAATTCCCATAGTGAAATAAAATTATTTGTAGAATATTTATATCAATAAAAAAAAGACAATGAAATCAATATATTTTCTATTTAAGAATATTATGTTTACAGGAAATATTTAATGTTGATCTAGTAAAATAGATTTATTATTACATTGACGAGATAATTTAATAGATACACAATATATTTATCTTATATATAAGATTAATGTCCGCATAACAAAACTGAGGTTACTATAAAAAAAATTATCTTTTTTTTTATCCATACTTATTTAGTGAAATTAATATCTAATTTGATCAATAATAATTATGAATTAAGAAAAGAATTGTAATGATTCACATTGAGCAAAGCAATAAAATATTATATTAACTATTGTTTGAATGAAATTCTCCTGAACAATATTTTTTTAAGTCAAATATTTCATCTTCTATTTGCATACAAAAAAGCAAAACCTTTCTATGAAATATTTCAAATTGATTTTGATATGTTTTTTAATATATAAACTTCTATTTCTCAATGATTTTTCTACTTCTAACAGACACATAGTTCTATATGTGTCTGTTAGAAATAGATTCTTCGTATTTAGATATCTTGAAAATAAAAAAAAAAAAGGATTTAAACAAATAAATCATATTATTTACGTCTTGATTTAGTCTGTGTTACTTGTCATTATTGTATTAATATATTTAAGTTTGATTAATAATGACTCATGCTAAATATATGATTTGTAATTTAAAATGATTAATTTCAACAGAAGTTTTAANGTTGAACACAAATATTAAGAATTATTTGACATAATTACATCTAAAATTTAAATTATACAAAAACTAATTCAATATTTCAAAAACATACTTCTTGTTCAGATCTAAATTCATTTAAAGTAATATATATCCACATTTTTCAGGAGCAATACCTTTCTCAAGTATTGGATACACTTCTTGACGAGGTTTTAATAAAGTTGTTTCTGTCTCATCAACAATTGTATGTTGTTTTTCTTCTAAAAGAAACATTTTAATTTAATCTTACAAATGACTAATTTGACTTTCTTTCCTCTTCATCAACATTACCTTTTTTTCCATCGCCTTCATCATAAGTATCCAATGAACTTGATTCATTTTCATTAAGAATTTCATCTCGAATAGCTTTATATTTTTTTCATTTTCCTCATAATTTTCATCAGATTCAAATGCATCTAAACAAAAAGAAGGATAAAAAAAATATTTTATTGAATATAAACCATACCAGATATTGGTTCAGGTTTACATGTACTATCTAATGTAAGCATATATGTAAGCTGATTCATTTCAGCAACGAAATCAAGACTAGTTGGAATAGCTGGATTTTCTTCAAATTGATCTTCTCGTACAGCAAATAAAACTTCAATCATATTTCATGTACATTTGTCTAATGATGATTTACGAAATAAATTTGTTAATGTTGAAAATATAGACTGTAATTCATGTGGATTAACTTAAGATAATTTTGTCCATATTCTTTTAAAAATCTAAAAGCTAATTCAACACTATCATCAGTTCAATTTTCACGTAAAAGAACCAAGATTTCTAATACAACTATTTCATGTAACTAAATAAAAAATAAAGATCAAATAAATCCTTTGATTTTTTGAAGAATACATACGATATTTTGATTCACTAAATGAGAAATAAATTTTGTTGTTGCTAAACAATTGATTTTATCATTTTGATGATATGTTCGATGAAACGATGATATTACTTGTCTGCTGATTAATCCACCAATTGCTTCCATCCATAGATTAATAACCAACACTAATGCAGCATAGACAGATGTACGACCAGGTAATGCTGCTTGTGTTTGTATAACACTTCGAGCAAACAGACTACTACCACGAACGATGTTCTCTTTGAATAATTCTTCGATGTTCGAGCATATGCTGGACTCATTTGTTTCACTAACAAGTCGATTAATTTTGTTTCTTAAAGCATCCCATTGTGCATGTTGATATTCGACAGATGATTTATCAATTGATAATGCCTAAAAGAAGAACAAAAGGATAGAAATATGTTTTAATGATTTGTAATAGTCATACATCTATAATAAAAGACGAAGTTTAGCTATTGGAATATAGAGTCCATCAGTATGTGGTGACATTTGTAAAAGATTAATCGCTATTAAACATGATGAACCTAATATTGATACATAATTTGTATTTGTTTGAAGTTCAGGACTAATTTTTATAATTAAAGCATCAAGTAAACGTTCACAACATTGAAACACATTTGATTGTGATGGTGAAATTGAAAGAAAATATAAAATCAATGCTAAACATGATTCAATATATGAACGAAGCATTTGTCCACTACAATCAGCAATTAATCCTAAAGCATTTAATGCCCATACTTGAACAATTGATGCTGATTGATCTTGTACAAGTGCAAGAAGTATTGATACAGATAAATTTAAATATTATCCTGCACTTATTCTACCAACATAATGATTTAAAAACATCCAAGTGCCAATGAATAACCTGTACGAGATGAAACATTACAAAAGTCTTTCAAACGATCCAAACATATTTGTACTATATCAGCAACAAAACGTCCATCATCAACAACTTGTGTTAAACGACCAAGAGCTTCACCAGCTGCACAACGTAAAATCGGATTTTGATGACTTAATGTTTGCATAACAACTGTACATGCAGAGTTTTTGACATTTTCATCATCGATTGATGATGATTGTTTCGTTTCAGCTAATGTTTTTAATGCTGTTAAAACAGCTGTAAATATATTTATTTGTAAAGCTTCTTGTCATGCACCTTTTGATTGTTTAATAATATCAATAAAATGTTGTAACATATTTAAACGATGTTTATTTGGTACACGAACAAACATTGTACCATAAAGAAGAATTGATGCATCAATAATAGCAACATCTAATGGTAATGGATCCGGAATATTTAATTCAGCTGGAGAAGAATAATAAGCATTACTAGAATTATTATCTGTTGTTGATGATGAACGAAAGAGATAATTTATAATATTAAATGAACTTAAAGATGCATCTCGACAATAGAGATAAGTTTCATCATGTTCAAGTGCACCGGAACCATTAGCAGAATTTGGTTGAAGCTGTTCTTCAATCATTTGATAATCTGTTTCTTGTAGCCAATTACCTGAAAGTATAGTCAAATATTAAACCTGACCGGAGATATACTAAAGTCTTCTAGACTTATTTATCATGAGATTCTTAGACACATCAATTCATTAAGACCATAGCTTGACTTTTTTCGTTTAACTATTTTTTCTTGTTTCTTAGCAAAAAACTCAATACTTCAGCGGAGGATCATTTATATAGAAAAATAGAGAATTGTATTGTCGAAAGTAGGAGCCTGCAGGTTCACGTTTTTTTCCACTAATATTCGGCACTTTTTGTGTAGATGACCAAATAAAGCATCAAGATTTTAGTTATTTATTGGTTACTCTCAAGAAAAAAAGCAAGCTAAATACAAATCGGGTCTAAGTTAAATCTCGATATGGGCCCGGGCTCGCAGCTCTCTAGTCGCAATTTGGTTTTTATGTAAAATAAGTGTGATATTCTGATTCCTCCTCTGAAGTATTAAATTCGCGGGAGGTATAAGCATTAGTTCCTTTAATTATGGTTTAACTTCCTTTCTTTTTCTTTTGAAGATTATAAAATAAGTCTTTAATTCTTACCAAGTAGAACACTATCATTATCATGACAAACTGATCGAAGTAAAGATGTTGTTGTATTTGATGAATTATCAGTTAATATAAATTCTGCAACTAATTCTCTTAATAAAACTTTAAAATATTGCTCATAAAATTTAATTGGTATAAGTAAAAGAAGTTCATATAAACGACAACGAAACATTGCTGTTGGTGCTTTTAATTCTGGACCAAATTGTTTAATTAAATCATCAGTTATTAAATGATTATCACCTGTTGAACAATTATTTAAAAATGATATGATTGAACAAAATGCACCTGAACGTTGATTAAATGATAATATCCATGTAAATGAATCTCCATGTTGTTTTTCTTGTTCAAAATCAGCTTGTGACCGTGGAAATACATTACGCCATAGAAGAACTAAACGTGGAACAAATTTTTTTATTACTTGTTGTCCAAGTGTATAACACGCAGCAAGTAAATGCCATTCTGTATGAGTACATTGAAGTATAACACGTGGTATTAAAGACTGTTGTTGACCAGCTGTTGAAGCTGTTGCCATACGAAGTAAATCATCAGCAAAATCAAATATAGTTTTTGCACGTTGTGACGGAATACCTAAATAGTCAAATATATGACAAGTTTCTCAAATATTTGTTAAGATAAAATACTGGTATCAATTATGCTGACAAACAATATAGATTGAAATAAAACTAACCTAATGAACATCGATAAATAGCTCCAAGTAAAGCTTGTAAAGCAAGTGCAAATCCGAACATACCTTAGCATCTGTATTATATAAAGTTGATTATTTTGCTAAAGTTTTCATTTTTTCTAAACATAGATTAATCACTGGTGTCATAACTGATGGTAATGCTGTTGTAATTGAACGAAGACACCATGCTGCTGATTATCTTACTGAATGTGATGCATTAAGAATAACTAAAAATAATATATCAATTAATCCATGACAACCATCTTGTAATAATAAAGATGTTGATGTTCCAAAACTTTGTACTAATAAACTAAGTTCATGTAAAGCACAAATCAATATATGTTGAGTATATTCAATATTTGATGATGATAAATCAAATGTACTTGTTGATGATGATGCATAAGATTGTATGATTGAATTAGTACTTGAATTAAGTGATGATGAACTCGTTGAAATATTTAATTCATTTGTTGATGTTGGTGATGAATTAATATTATTTGGTATTAATTGTAATGTTATAAAACGTGTTATAATTGCTGGAAGTTCTTTAGCTGCAGCAAATCGTGCCTTTTCACCCAAACGTGAACCAATTACTGAACGAAGAATAAATGTAATACATTTACGTGAATAAACTGAATCAACATGTGATTTTAATGAACGAGGATTTCCAGCTAATTCAAGAACATGATTTATAAATAATGATAAATTTTGTTCAATTTATGATGTACCAATACTAAGAGCTAATTCGACATAAGTCTAAAAAATAACAACAGATGATTTTCTTTCGATTAGAGAATTTGTTTTACATGAGTAAGACCAATTCGTATTACACGTTGAACGGTTATTGGCCCTTTAATACGTTCAGTAGTATTAGATTTTAAAAATCCAATATTTCCATGTAAAAATTCTCTAGCTAAATAATTTAATATCTTCTGTTTTTATTTTTTTAATATTTGCTGTATGACGACTCGATTTATTCATCGCACCTAAAATTTGATTTCAAAAAAGAAACCTTTTCATTAGAAAATTCTTTACTTTGACTTGGATTTGAAATAGTTTCTTGTGTTGCAGCTAATAATGCAGCTAAATATTTCGCTATTCGACAACGAACTTCATAATTTTGAACCATCAAGTGCACGAAAATCCAATGTAACATTTCCTTCAAATTCATTTGTATACATAAAATTATTTTGATTAATTAAAGCAATTAAACACTAAAACAAAACTTAAAAAGAAACCAATCAATTCAAAAAATCTGAATAAATACCATTGCAGCAGCTGATCGAACAGGCATCGCTCGATCACAGAGATGAGTTTTAGCAACTTTAAATATTTCACAATGAACATTATTACCAGCTGAACCAAGTCCATTAATATTACGTTCAAATGTAAACATGATTTCAAAACGCATTTGAGAATCACCATTTTTTTATGTTTTAACTAACAATTGAACAGTTTCTTCATATGAACGACCAACTAATCGACCGAGATGTTCATAAAGTGCACCAATAACAACAATAGTAGCTCTATTTAAATATTTTAAATTGAATTTTAAAGGAAAATATATATAAAAACTTACAATTTTGCAACTTCATCATTGGATTTTAATATATCATTACGACGATTAATTGTATTAAATAATAGAAATGGATCTCCAACACTAAATAATGTTGCTAAATTTCGACCAATTAATGTTCGTATTGGTGAACCAGGTCCATATTGAACTTGTTGCATAAGTTGTTCAACAATACGTGATTGACATTCACGAATATCATTCTTAAGGCAAAAACAAAACAATTTTTTTGAAATATTATAATCAAATTTGAATTTACTTTTTGAGCAGCAAGAAGTACTTTATTTAAAAAATAAAGCCATTCATAAATAAATACAGGTCGTTTATTTTCTGGTAAACTATTAAGTGCTTCTTCATTTAATATTAAACTTTGAGCAAGTTCAAGCATTGATCTAAAAAGATTATCGATCAAAAATAATTATTTTTTATTAGAATATAACATTCTCAATAGAATACTCATCTTCTAAATAGATATAGGCAAAATAAATAATCGAGAAAAGCTCTTCTTTCAAGAAAATTTTTCTTCCCTTCCGTCCGGCTAGTTTTTTTTATGTATTATTCAGTTTGTTTTTGTTCTACCAATAGGAAAAGTCAAACAACCAATAGAAGATAAAGGGAAGAAGTCAGAAAAAATGACGAAAACTAACGCCAGTTTTCAGGTTTCTCTTTATCGATTACTGATCAGTTGCAGATATTCAATACTCTAAATTGTATAAATCGACTGATGTTTTGCTTTTTTTATTTAAATGAAAACTCCTACCATCGAGTTATATTTGTACTAGAATTTCACAGCTGGTAAAACACAAATTCGATTCATCGAAGGCTATGTATCCTTTAGAACAATGAAAGGTTTTAATCAATTCTATTAGAAAAATACAGAAAAACTGTCTGTTTTGAGATTAATTTTTCTACCGTATGACGATTTAAAGAACTAAAAAATACTGAAATACTATTTCATTTATTTATTCAATGGTTTCCTTTGATGAGACAACATCAATATCATATTTCATCGTATTAGATGAGTAAAAATCGAAAGTTTTGTCAGTTCAGCAGAACTCAATCGGTAAATGCCACGAAATGTTTTCAATTTAAGTCATTTAATTCATGATTTGAGTTGCACTGATTTGCTCAGTTCTGATCCCGATTAATCTCAACAATAAGATTCACGAGATCTTTCTAAAGAATTCCGTATCCTATTTTTAATTGTGATCTTTCATTATATCTATGAAATTTATTGATGTAGTGACTTCATTAGAATTATATAAATCGATACTTCGAAGTGTTTTTTACATTCTTGTTTCCTGATTGTTGGTATATTGTCATAGTTAAATGATAACTATGATCAGCTTTGCCCTCTACCGCACGTTATATATGTGATCGAAAACTAGACATGTTTCCATAAATGTCGATTATTCTTTTTCTGACCTTATTGTTCTCTGTTCGTCTTGCATAGATATTAAAATCTAAGATGTAAATGATCCTTTCTTATGTATACTAAAACGATAAGTGCAATATTCTTGATAAAAGAGAGGATTTGACAGTACACATAATATATATTATTGATTCGGTATGAATAAGGACGATAGATTATTCACACAAACTTTCAGAAGTAATCAAACACCGATGCATTAATTGCATAAACTATATATTTCCAAAAAATAGATTATGATTCATTAGTATTTAAACGAAAATCTCTTTCTAAACTATCACTTAGAACGTAGCAAATCTAAACTGTTGAAACTCTATTTTGTTGGTTTCAATTAAATTCAAATTTTTTTAGATACACAATTTTCTTTCGATGTCTACTAGTACTTGTTAATTATAGTTTCATTTTTGAAGTGCTTTTGTTCATGTTTTATTTAAATAACAAATTAACAATAATCAGTCTATTTGTGTATGAGGAAAATAGTCTTTTATATGTTGAGGAATTTGTTGTTTTCCAGTAGAAGAGTTGTCAAGATATCCAGCAAAACTTAATTCTGTAGATAAATTTTCATAATTAATTTTTGCACAATTATTTCTTGTTTTTTTTCTTGTGAAATTGCGTGTCACTTTTTCCACTAGTTCATAAATCATATAAACACGAACACCAACTGGTAAATATGTTTTAGTATCGAATAAGAATTGTTCATAGTAATCAGTACAAGTATGAATAAGATCAAGCTCTTTAAGATAAGAATATTTAACGATTGATAAATGTTGATTTATATTCGTTGATTTTCTAAATTGTTTATTAGTTTGTCGTGTTTCATTAAGTACAGTTAATTTTTCCATGAATGGAAATGATTTCTCAATTTGAAGGAAAAATTCATGTTGAAAAGGACGTTCATCATATAATGATACTTAACGAACATATTTAAATATTCCACCTGGAAAATTATTCGTTATCTTCTCGTAATATTCCAGTTTATATGGATATGAATAAATATGACAATAACCTTTTTTTTCTTTTGAAAAATAATCAGTCCAATAAATAATTTGTTTATCATTAAAGTCGCTAAATGTCTTTTGAATATCTTCATTTTTAGGTAAATTAATTTCATTATAAAAACTACTTAATGAACAAATATTAAATGTGAATTTATTTAATTGTGACATATGATTAATAATATTCATCTTCAAATCATTACCATCAAAAAGAGTTTTTCTTTCACCAACATTAATAGACAAATCAAGTTTTTCTAAATTTGACATTCGATGTAAAAGTGGTAGAATTAATTCATCATAAGCAAATGTTATCATATTACGATGTAGCCGAAAACATTTTAAACTAGATAGTTTTTTCTAGAAGAAAACAATATTATTAATTCATATAAAAAAATAATAATCTACCGTATTGTTGATTCTTCTATCTCTAAAAGTAATAACACTAACATCAGCATAGAATGTACGAAGTTGATTGAAATGTCCATGAAGTAAATAAAGACAATCAGAAAAAGTATTCAAACAGACATGTAATTCTAACAAATTTGTAGAAACAACAGTTAGACGATCAAAACAAAAGTATAATTGTTCATCGCATATTGAAGATGGACCAAAATTTAAATATTGTAAATTAGTGAACATAGTAATGATATGATTAAATATAATTGCATTACCATCTATTGGAAAATGTTGTAGTTTCTGTGTACTAATATCGATTGTAAGTGATAAAAGTTGATTTTTCAAGGTACGAATTACAGAAGTTTCATCTAAACAATGAGAAGATTAAAAATTATTTGATATGAAATGCTTAAATTTAAGTACGTATATTTTATTCATTTTTTAATAATGATAATGTACATATTTGATTTTCTTCTTTAGATTTTTATATCCAATATCATCTATTTTATTCTACATTTTCTTTTTCGAAAATTTTTTTTTTAAAGCTTTAAATTGGAGACAATATCTACGCCTTTTATTTTTATATACGTACTTATCATCTCTTTGATGACAATCTTCTTCTCTTCATACTAACAAATACGAATCAAATGAAAAATCCATCTGTAATTATCTAATTAATGTAACCAGAAATTTATTTTATTTATAGATTTAATATGTCTAGAATTGGAAGAATAAAAGTAAAATATCTTACTAGTAAAAAGATCCATAGCTGTTTTAGCATGAATATTATGTAAACTAATTCCATATAAATTCGGATAATTCGTCGCAAGAAGAATACGTTCCATTGATCGTGATTCAAGATGAAGCCATTGGATTTTTTGATGAATTTTAGGTAAAATATGTGAACAAAATCGATCAAGTATTAAATCAGGTAATGAATAAATCAAATCATCCGATGTAGACATCAGAAGGGACAACTCATTTGTAAAAACATAATCATGTACAATTTTATTTATTCGTTTATTAACACCTAATAAATAATAAAGTACTTCCGCATTAGACAATTTTTTAAAAATTGAAATAAGAATTTCATCCGGTAAATCATTCAATCGAACACATGAATTGAACATGTTCATCTATATCTAATCTTATAAATGTCAGCATATATATATTGACATACTCAAATATTCTATCTGACCGATGTCGTCTATATAAACAATGAAACATTTTGGGTGGGGAGTGTTTTGAGCACCAAATAAAGAGTGAAATGAGCACCAAATTTATTTATATGTGAAATAAGAAAATAAATAATCTCATCACATCACACAAAACAACATGAGGAACACAAAAAAGGTAATAAATAAATATTATGTAAATATGATTATTATGAAAAAAAACTTCATGATAACAGAGTAGTTCGAACTTTTTTCGATCTGCCTTTGCCAGGTCGTTTACCCAATAATTCTAAGCGAGTTTTATCATTAAGTTCGTATTTGTTGAGCAGCATACCCANAATTGATTAAAATTCAAGGAATCTGATTAAAATCTGATGAAAATCGTCTCATTTTAATCGATTTTTAATCACAAAAAAATCGATTAAAATCCCGTTTTTTCTTGATTTATTTTTACATGGGCGTATCGTTGATCAACATCGATTTAATCACGATTCATATTTACAAAAATTTGGTATTATTGTTGATGTTAATGAAATGTTATTGATATCTGGGAGAATTTTACCATCATCAGAAATTAAATATAAATTATCAGATATTGATCAACATGATATTATCGAAGGAGTACAAATTGATAGATGGTGGTTAAATAAGTTTTTTTTAAAAGTACATAAAATACGTACATGGGCTATTGTTCTTGCTAGCCAACATAAACCTGATGATCAACAAATTTGTTTAACAAGAGATTTTACTCAAAGAATTTTACAGGTTTTAATTGCGTTTCTTAGACATCAATAAAAAAATAACTTTTTGTTCTTTTTTTTTTCAAGGTTATGTCAAAATATGGTGTTCGATTTAATTCATCACCTATTGAAAAATATGATGCAGCTATATTACAAACTATATTAGCTCGTATGAATGAACTTAAAATGCTAGGATGTGAAGTTATTATTTATATTCTTGATCAAGTTGATGATGAAGTGTATAATGCAATAAAATAGTTTGCAAAAATAAAAATTGGTAAGATTTGTATTATATAGAAGAAAATGACTAATCTAATTAAATGAAGTCTATATCTCGACTAGAGCTAGTGGAGATTAAACAGTTTGAATTTCAATCCCGATTCCATTTATTGATCATCTTCCAAACTCGGATCTGTACCTGAGTTTCACTTTTAATACTTTCAAGAAGGTTTATTCTTACCTGAATCTGATAATTATTTTGCATGCATTGAATCATTTTTTTCGCCTATTGGTATTAATGAATAAGACACTTTACATACCGGGTGTACCAAAAGTTTTGTGACATTTTTTTATTTCGCATATATATTGACTTAAGAAAATAATAAAATCTTGATTTCTTTTTTAAAAGATGTACCGTGAAAAGCCCTACAAAAACTGTATACAGAAATTCCTATTAACTGGTTGTCTTGGTGTTTTCCATATTCAATATGAACAACCTACATAACAGTGCTACTTTCCGACATAATAAAAATGTGTGGAAGGTTCTTTTGTTTTGCATATATCTCAGCTTGAGAAAATGATAGCGTGCTCATTTTTGTTTTTGACAGATGTGCTATGAAAAGGTCTACATAAGATGTATGAACAAATCTCTAATGCAAAACAAAAAAGACCTTTCAAACATTTTTATCACATTCAACACGATGGAACATTACACTATCATGTAGATTGTTTATATTGACTATAGGAAACACCAAGAGAACCATTGAATAGGGATTTCTGTAAATAGTTTTTGTAGAGCTTTTCACAATGTATCTTTCAAAAAAGAAATTAAGATTTTATCAATTTCTTAAGTCCAGGTGTATGCGAAATAAAAAATCTTGCAAAACTCTTGGTACACTAGGTAATGATTCAAATTATAAAAACTCAGTTTTTTATATTTTGATTATGAAAACAAAAAGAATAATTTTTAGGTATGATAACTAAATGTATTCCTTTCAACGAATTGGTCAATAATTATTCACATAATATGAACAATTCTATTGAAGTAAATTTTTTTCATTTGTTTCTTTTTAAATCTAATTAAGAATTTTTTTTAAAGAATTTAGTAAAAAAATTAAATATATTATTGGATGATTGTCATCAACTTATACCATTAATATCTTTATTAAATTCACCAACATCTCGTTCAGATGTATTTATGCTCTTCGGTATTGGTTATACTCATATAGCATTTTCATCTGAACAAGCATCAATTGCTTATATTTGTGGATCAACATATTCAACCAATTCAAAATATTCTATTCGTCTTGATCATGAATTAAAAGCTATTGAAGAAGCATGTCAAGGTAAATATGATTGTTCAACGATGAAATCAAATAAACAGATGTTGTTTTTTCTATAGAATTGTATGGTCATAATCAAGTTCCTCGCATTTGTTTTGTTCTTGTTAAAAAATATCATAATACACGTTTTTTTACTTGGGATGAAAAATCAAATCAAGCAAAAAAATATTCCGCCAGGTTAAATGAATTTTATTGGATTTTGTTATTCGAATATTTCTTTTTTTTCTATTTTAGGAGCAGTTATTGATACAGATATTGTTTCACCAAATGTTTTTGATTTTTATCTTAATTCTGATGCACCTATTCAAGGCACAGCAAAACCAATGCTTTATCAAGTCTTATGTAATGAAATTGGTTTTACATCAAATGAAATACAAATATTAACATAAGAATTTGATATGAAAATAAAAAGAAAGAATTTATTATTATTTTTGTTTTAAAATTTAGACGTTACTTATGTCATACTGATGCACGATGTACCAACACAATAGCGGTGCCACTGCCTATTTATTATGCTACAGATAATGTGGTATATTACATAAATCGTAAGAATCCTGAACCACAAAAGATCATACAAGAAGAAAATAAAACTATTCTTAATAGCCCAATATAGAACATGTTTGGTGATGATTTTGATAAAAAACAAGACCGGCTTAATGAACAAACGGTATGTACTGAAAACGCTGAAAGAAAAAATGTCGAAAAATAAATATCGATAAATGTCAAAAAAACGTCGACAGAGAAAAAGTCGAAGGAAAAAAGTCGATGAAAAAAATATCGAAAGAATAGATAATGATGAACCTGATCACGGAGGTAAAAATTTTATTGTATTTTATTGAACAAAGAGAAACACATATGTTGTAAGCCAATATGAATTTAAGGCAAATTTTAAATTTGCCTAGACAAAACTGGAATATTATGCTCATGAACTTCAGAACTAGAAAAAAAGCAACAATGAGAACACGATTGGAATCACAAATAATGCTACGGATGAAGAGGTACCCAGTCAGACAAAAATTTTGAAAAACGCGTTTAAACGCACAATCGGGAACCGCGATTGTAAGCCATTAACGCTCATTAAAAAAACGCACGAAAACGC